>BGNK01001215.1:17677-45436 GCA_003297005.1 Symbiodinium sp. clade A Y106 | reverse complement strand
GCGTGCGCGTGCGCGTGCGCGTGCGCGTGCGCGTGCGCGTGCGCGTGCGCGTGCGTGCGCGCGTGTGCGTGTGTGTGTGTGTGTGTGCGTGTGTCAGTGTGTCTTGAGCCAGAAAAAACAGGAACACTGTTTCATGTATGTCTTGTGGTTTGTTGGCAGTGTTGCCAAGTCTAGCCTAGCAGGGAGTCTAGCAGCTATTCTGGCAGACATGTTGCCCCACATGCCGTTGTGGAAGGATGAGCACGAGCGCTTTCAGGATAATAATGTAATGGTCTGAGGACTGATCTTCCAGATGCTTAGGGGCCCGCAAAGAGATCTCACAGGTCAATGCCTCCGGACTCATAGAAGTCGTGTTGGCGACACCTCACAACAGCATCTGCAGAGGCACTGCGCACGGTGTTTGCGCAACCTTAATCTGCACCACAGAAATTCAGGAATGAAGAAAGCTGTTCTGCTTGCATGTTTACCCAACTACCCTGAACAAACCTCTCAGTTGCTTCCCCCAAAAGCAGGTGAAGAAAGTACTGGTGAAGTGGGACATCCAGCCCCAGGAGATGGTGGAAGACCTGAACGATCTCCGACTGCAGCTGGTGACAACAGAAGACCCTCCCAGAGACTCCTATATCCCTTAACCAAGGAATATGCCTAAGATTTAGTAGGATCCCTATAATATGGTTTCAGGAATTTCCCTGAATTAAGGAATATATGCCGTAGGTTTTAGTAGGATCCCTACTGTGGTTTAAGGAATATTCCTGAATTAAGGGATATTGGAGTCTCTGGGCTAAACCCCAAACCCACGCAGCCGCAGTCCACAGTGCCCTGTGATTCTGGCATCTCTGTTCAAAACCGGTGCGCGACGCCAAGGTTGTGTTGCAAAGCGTTACGAATAAGCATGAGAGGATCCGTAAGCACCCCTAACCCAACGCTGCTGCGCACTCGCCCACCTATTAGCCCCCCCCCCCGCCCCAATGCCCAGTGCCCAAATACCTAGTTACCCTTGCACCCTTATTCAGCTGCTGCAAATAGCCCCAAGTAAGTATTATTTCAAGACTTTTGACCCCAAAGNCCCCCCCCCCCGCCCCAATGCCCAGTGCCCAAGGACTTACGAGGTTTCCGCCGTGTGATGACCGACCTCGGTGGTCCCATGCGCGAGGCTTGCCATTAGATTAGGGCTCTGGGTTTAGGGCAACAGTCCAGACGGTTTTTTTCGTAGCTCATGTCTACCATGCACCAAAATGAGTTGCCGAGTTTAGGCTAGTCGAGTAGCAGTAGCAGGAAGCAGTGCTCATGCTGCAAACTCCGGTTCCAGACTGTCTTTGACGATTCAACCTCTTTCGTTGTTGGTCATTACTGGGTGTCGCTTGAAGCGTTATGTTGTTCCTAATCAGGTTCATGTCCTGGCTCGCCTGTGATCCTTCCCAGCATCCTGATGACTATCTGCCGTCGTCGTAGCCGGCGCCGCCGCAGAACCACCCTTTCTGTGAGCTAAAATACTTTTCTTCGGGATGCCCAACAGGGTTTGCTGAAACCCGAACATGACTTAACCGCAAGGACCTGGCGCCCTAGACTAAACTAGCTGGGCTCAAGGTTTAGGGCTCAGGTAGCCCTGATCCCCAAACTCTGAACCGACTCAGAAAGCAACCAGAATCTCCGGAGGTTGTCCGAGTGAACACCGATCAGTCCCATCTGTCACGGGTATCTTCACGCCGCTCGGCTTGCATAGGGAGCCCAGAACGGCATTTCATCAGGCGTTTACTGGGTCTTGTAGTGTTGATATAGGTTTTTCAGGTGGGGGAGGGGGGGGGGACTTACTATAGTTATTTTAGAGACTTATAAGTACCATAACCCCAATTAGGATCCCTTTTAGCACCTATAACTCTACTTGTTACCTACTTACTAAGTCCCCCGAGCCTCCAAGTGGGGGGGGGGAGGGTAGGGCGTTTGAAGAAACAGTTGATTTGTCTTTCAAGAAGTAACTATGTTGGCCGGCCTAACAAGCGAGACAAACGGAACCAAGGAATTACACTTGACCCTGCACCCTAAACTGTAAGGATTCTGGTAAGGCTCTTCTCCTCTGAGCCATGTGGGAGGAGAGGAGCTCTATGGTTCGAGGTACTGATACAGGTCGGCCCTTCATCTACGCATTTGAGCTTCAGCAGTTCATCCAACTTTTGACGCCGGGTTCTTAAAGCAAGAGGTCCCTTTTGTGGGTCCTTGTATCAGTTCGCGGAACCTCGGTGAGACCTCTCGAACCCCAAGACCCCTAAGCCCTAAGACCCTAAACCCTAAACCCAAATTCCGCGGAGCCAGGGAACTAAGCCTGCAGTTAAACCTGAAGCGGATCGGCGAGGCAAGACGACGCAGCAGAACGTGCAACAGCTTCAGGATGTCTTCGGAAGTATGATCTTGGACGACGACGCTTGGGCAGCAAAAGTCTTAAACCTCATTATTAGAATTTTAAGGTTCAGGAATTGTGGTTTAGGATTACGCAGGTCGATTCAGAGTCTTGAGCTCAGGGAAAACTTAGGCTTTCCAACTCTGTATCCGCACTTCCTCGGGGCTTCTAAGGTACGGGAGCTCCATTTGCTTAAGGCCTTGGAGTTCCAATAGAACGGTCTTCTCGAGGCTAAATCCTAAAGCTCAACATCTAAGTGGTGACCAAGTTGGACCTGCCAATTGCCTAGTGGACGCGGATTCACCCTTGCGTAGGGAAAAAAGTCGTGCTCTAAACGCTACACCAGTTCACCCTTGCGTAGGTAAATTGTAAAGTACTACACCGCAGCCCTTAAAATACCTCAGAAAGCTTCCCTTCGCCCTTAAGCTCCTTCAGCAAAAGCTGGGATGGGACTGTTGAGACTGCAGTACTGAGGCACGCCACAGTCAGTCCCGGAGCTCGAAGTTTAGCAGTATAGGGTTTAGGAACCCTAAACCCTAACCCAAAACCCTAAACCTTAAACCCAAAACCCTAAACCCTAAACCTTAAACCCTAAACCCTAAACCCTAAACCGTAGGGTTCAGGTGGTTTAGGAGTCTAGGGTGTGCTATAGGGCTTAGGGCTTACTGTCTAGGCCTGGAATCTTTATGCATGAAAATCATAGAGTTGCCCAAGCCCTAAACCCCAATCCCCAACCGCAATTCGCACCTCCGTGAGAGAGAGCTCCTCGGTGANCCCCCCCCCCAAAGGCAAGCCCACTAGCGAAGTTCAATGAAGCATGGGTTTCGCGGTTCGGAGTTGTTAAAATGCAGCTTCCGACTTCAGCCTTTTGTTAGTTAATGTTCTAGAATCACAACACTACACCATAGAACTCTTGGGGTATCCAGCTATGTAGCCATACAGCCCTTAAGAACAGCGAATTGCTTCCGTTATTGAACGGCAGAACTTACACAACCGATAGTGTGTCACAAAAGAAGCACAGAGTCCTCGGCAAAAAAAATCGGCTATAGAACCATAGAGCCCCTTAGATTGGGACGATCCGGACCGATCGACTCGTGAAAAAGCGGCGTTGTTGGGGTTGCAGGGTAATAGACGCTAAAAGAACGAGTTGGCATGTTACAGTATGCGGGGGAATAGACCCTGAGCCCACCCTAGTCCTCTAAACCCAAAATCCTAAACCCCTAAACCAGGCTTGTCCCAGTTGTGAGTGCTGAAACCCCTAAGAACGAAATCCCAAACTGTAAACCCGAAGCACCTTCACGGTTTAGGGTTTAGGGCATCAAGTCCGGTTTCAAAAAGGGTTTAGGGTTAGCAAAGGACGAGGAAGAACTCGGCATGCGACGTACCGAGCCGGAAGAGGCGGTGAAGGTTTGGGTTGAGGGTTGAGGGGTTTAGGGTTTATCACCTGCGAGAGAGAGAGAGAGGGTTTATAGGGATTAGGGTTAAGGGTTTCGAGCTTAGGGTTTATAGGGTTTAGGGTTTAGGGTGTTGAGAGTTCTAACCAAACGGAGTCCTTTGTCGCTAGCAGGGCTTTACGTGGGTGCTATAGAGTGTTTTGGCGATTTGTCTGGGTTTTGCTAGGCTTTGACAAGGCAGAGAATTTTTCCCGTAGATATTTGTTGAGCTGGGCTCTCAGGGGGAAGATTTAGGCTTCGGCGGTTGAAGCGCCAGCAACGCGAGAGGACACAGTAATAAAATTTTGGTGCATCTTCTTCGGCGCACAAGCTCTACCTGGACCTTAAAGAACCTACCTTGTTAGGGTTCCCTATTATGATTTCTTTGTATATATATATAATAATAATAATATAAGTCCGAAAAAGGCTAGGTTATTTGGGTTAAGGTATATTATACTGATATAGCGCGCAATCGTTCGTGTTCATAACAGAAACAGCCATACATGCATCTGGAATCAGTGAACTTAAATTGAAACCAAGGCTTGGGCCTAAACCACGCAGCCCCTCGCATCCCTGACCAAACCGTAAACCCCAATCCCGAAAACCTAACATAGGGGCTTAAATAATTACCAATACTATTCTGGGGGTACCTTGTTGTGAATATACTATAATGGCCCCCCCAAACCTTATTCTAATTATTCAGGCCCCTATATTATCAGACCCTCACCCCGGAAACCGCCAAAGCCTCAGCACCAAGCCCCCCTCTAAGGCGGTAGAGCCCTTACCTGCTCCGACAGCGCAGCTCGCTGCAGGAAGACGCCGCAGGAGAGTCCCTACTAATCGATATCGACGAGGCCATCGATATTCGCCAAGGCACGTCCGCGACATGATTTGAGATGACGGCGTTTGGGGATTAGGGTTCAGGGCGCAATGTGGCTCTAAAGGTTTGAAGGTGCATAACGTGCCTCAGTGGTCACTGAAGGACCCAGTCTTCGAGTGGGGTGCCTCCATGCCTAATGATGTAGCAGATGCGCGACATAGTGCAGCAGGGTATCACTCTCTTGGCAGGATTCAAACCTCGCCCTAAACCCTAAGGCCATAAACCCTAAAATAAAACTCTAGCGACTGTGGAGTCGCAGGCTCATTTTGTGCACTTGCCTCATGTTGGAGGTGCTAAAAGTGCTAAACCCTAATACGGTGCCCTAAATAGTAGGATCCTTAATAAAGACATCAAATTTCCGGAAGCTCCTATATTACAGAGCTGCTAAACCCAAGTCCTCCTAAATCCTTTGCCGTGAAACCCTCCAGGCACAGGAGTCTTGACGAAAGAGGCATATGAGCACGAAGAGGCGGTGCTGCGCCTTGGATCGGTGAAGCCATGATCCCTCGGGCTTCAGGCATTTAGGGTGTGAGGGTTCGGAGTTCCGTAAACTTGATAAGCCGGAGTTAGATTTATTGGACTATTGGATCTAGTGGATTTGCGGGCTGTAACTAGGTCCCTAAATCCCAAGCCGTCGACCCCATTGCAGTTTCCGGGTTGGGGGGCCACGCAAGACATGTTCTGACTTCGATGGAGGTTTCCGGGCTACGAGGCAAGCCCGATGCAAGAGGGGCCAATATAGAAGCCTATAGATACTTAGAAATGCTATTCTATTCCAGTTCATAAGATAAAGTAGCCCCAAACCCCATCCCAATCAAATATTAAGGCCCTACATTACGTAAAGATTCAGGGCTTAAGTCAGAAAAGCCGGAGTCGTAAGTAAGTAGCAATGAGACCCTAACTCAAAACATCCTAAACCCTTTCTTTACGAGTCCGACAGAGGGATCCCAGAGTGTATGAGATCCCCGCATAGCAATAGAGGGTAGCCTGCTGCCTGACAAAAAAGAAGCTGTAGGATTCCGTCACAGTAAGGCACATTCCTGAAATGAGAACATCCCTAACGAAACGTGACCTCGAAAGCTTCAACATGCTTCAACTCCTAAATTTCGGTTCAAAAACCCTCCATTGCGTCCGCAAGCCATTAGTTGCATGTTGCCGGGAGACGGCTTTCGCCAGCCTCTACGATACTTGATGACACAGACATCGATGGATCAGCTGAGCGTCGGAAAACCGATGGCCTTCTACCAAGAGGGTCCATATGGGGGTTTCCGAAAATAGGGGACCCTAATATAGTACCCTAAATGGTAGGATCCTTACTATAAGGACCCCAAAATAAAGGTACCCCTAATTTTCGGAAACTCCCATATATACGACTATTTTGGAATCCCTTAGGGTCCATGTACCCAGAAGGGTTTAGGGTTTAGGGTTTCGGCCTCAAAGTACCAAGCAAAAGATTACTTTGAGGCCAAAGTTTCTACTATTTGGGTGCATGGACCCTTAGGGAAGTAGGTCCCCAAAACCAGAATAAGGATGGTCCTTTGGGATCCAATTCCATAATGGTCGTATATATTAACCCTCTGCGCTACTACTCACGGAAACTAGGCGGACCAAAGTGTGAATTTTATTCTTCCTCAGAACTGATAAGCAACAGCTCAAGGAAAGCACTGTTCAACCCGTTCACGCACGTGGCTCTGGTGAAAACCTTAAACCCTAACCCTCGACCGTTAAACCCTTACCCCTAAAATCTAAGGATCTCACAACAATCCTGGGCATGTCAGCCTGTCAGGTATTTCTCCACGTCCCAGCAGTGCTACATACCAGCGAAGGTGGAATCCTGGCCGCTTTCTACAAGTAGGGCATGGGCGAACTCGCAGGCTTCCAGAGACTAAGAAGGATAGAAACACCCCACCGAGAGGAGACTAAGTAATATAGGGGCCTCAATAATTGCCAATACTAGTGTGGGGGTTCCTTATTCTAATTATAGTATATAAGAACCCAAAACCCTTTTCTAATTATATTAAGGCCCCTATATTATGCGATTACGGGGCTTGCTCAGATGTGGGAGCTTTACGGCTGTCGAAATCCAAGCCTCTGAAGTGTCGCTCGAGGCCGTCGCAGGCATGCGCGGTGCGCATGCTTACGACTGCACATCTGTTTCTCTTCATAAGCTGCCGAAACATCCGCATGCATGTATATTGATACATTGCGTGCCGCTGCTGAGGGCTGTCTTTGTATCTACATCAAGGCGTTGATGCCTGCTTCTTTGATGTGCTGGCGTGCTTCCTATAGGCGCCCTCTTTACCGGCAAGTCTGATTTCATGTGAAGGTGAAGTCCTTACTATAGACATATTCATGTTTATCTTCCTTGTCTTTCTTTTTGATACCCACTCGCTCTGCCTGGGACCGAAGAGCTAGAAAGCCTAAACCCCAACCCCTAAACCCTAAACCGCAAAACCCCAAAACCCTGAACTCTAGACCCTAAACCCTGGTATTGCCGAGTGTGAGCGTCAAAAGAAAACCCTAAACCCAAGTCCCTAAAGCCCAAAGCCCTAAACCCTAAACCCAAGTCCCTAAAGCCCAAAGCCTACACCCCATTCGGCTCAGGAGGGCCCGGGAACCTTCGACGAGGATGGCATATTGCCACTCTACAGCCTCCTTGCCTCGTAGCCGCAGTTAGGGTTTAGGGTTTAGGGGAAACACTGGCTGGGAGTGTTAGGAATTCCGGGATACAGCAGCGGGTTTGGTTTTTCAGGGAGATTGGCTTTGTGTTTTGTGGTCGTCACGAGTTCTCCCATTGCAGTAGTAGCAGTCATCGTCTTCGTAGAAGCAGTCCCTTAAACCCTAAACCCTATTGGGTAGTGCTTCAAGTCCAGTAGAACCTGTGGAGCTGTGACATCCGAACCACACGAAAAGATTGAAAATGCGAGCAGGCGTCCGACTGGGCTTTGGAGTACCATACTCTAATGCCTTTTTCTTACAGGAACCATTATGAAATACAAGTTTAAACTTTTTTCTCCCTGGTTACGTAAAAGCCCAGTCGACAACCCAGCACATTGATTCCTTGAAGGGTGTCAAGTGCAGAGCTTAAAGCCCCGGACCCCGAACCTTGCACCGCCTTTTTTCAACAAAACGCAACCCCGAGACACTAAACGCAACAACCCGAGATCTCTAAACCAAACCCTAAACCCTGAACCCTAAACCCTGAACCCCTAGAGGCTTCTCGACAGCAACAGGGACCCCTTCCAAGAGCCCTTGAAATAATCATAAGACCGTTGCTACACCCCTAAACCCTCAGGCCACATGTGAACTGTAACCCCTGTGCAACCACAAAGTTGGGCTCCTAACACATGCTTGCAGCTCTTATAAACACCTTTTCCATCCTTGAAGCTGGAGACTCCAAAACCCCTCAGTTATGAAGCAATACTCCTTAAATTGTACAGGAAGCCAAAACCCTAAACTTTCAGGTTTAGTAAACCTCG
This sequence comes from Symbiodinium sp. clade A Y106, assembly GCA_003297005.1. Lineage (NCBI taxonomy): Eukaryota > Dinophyceae > Suessiales > Symbiodiniaceae > Symbiodinium > Symbiodinium sp. clade A. The sequence goes on along the minus strand of BGNK01001215.1, from coordinate 37,249 downwards.
CCTGGTTCGTCGAGTGCGAGTGACAAAGAAACCAGAAAGTTCCTGAGTCAATTAATAGTTACCTTTGCGATTGTGGGGGTATAATGGGCCCCAAAAGCCTATTTTGATTATTAAGGCCCGCACATTAGCTACCTCTCGTATATACTAAGGCCTTAAAGCAGTCTGTATATCAATTGCTCTCGGAGTCTCTAGAAACCCCTCGCTGCCGAGGTGGGCGTTCGCGCGCAGCTTCGGGAGCGCCAGTGTGATCTTCTGGAATTTAAATGAAATTACCATAACAGGGGTCTATAGCTTATAGTAAATCGGGCAGCGCAGCGTGCCCTTCTGTGGCCGCGGCTTTGGGCCGCCAGAGCTGGGCGAAGCCATAAAGGCGAAGCCTTTAAAGGGAGGCGGGCAGAAGCCGCCGACCCTCCTCCGCCACGTCGCGAGGGTCCCGCTGATGCTCGTGATGCGCGCCCTTGCAGGGTCGCCGGCACGGACGCGGAAACTCGAAATCAGCTGGTGAATGGCTGCGAAATGCGCGCGCGTTCCGTGTGGCGTTGGGGCAGGTTTTTGGACGGAGCGGTGCAGCGCCAGCAAATTCGATGATGCTGCTTCCGCCCGCGGCCGTGACCTCATGATGCGCACCGCGGGCGGGCGCATCATGTGCGTCAGCGGGGGCTCGGCGCTCTCAGACTAGCCCAGGGATGCGGGCTTTTGGGGGGCCAAGATGGGAGGGACTACTGCCCGGTGCACGAACTCGCGCTGCCCGCACCTGNCGGGGCTCGGCGCGCCCAGACTAGCCCAGGGATGCGGGCTTTTGGGGGGCCAAGATGGGAGGGACTACTGCCCGGTGCACGAACTCGCGCTGCCCGCACCTGGCGCAGCCCTTAAATTTCTTCCCATTTGCGCAGACACGGAACCAGATTCTGGTTTGGGTTTTGGGTGGTTTACGTATGCCAAACAGAGCACAACAAGTAGAGGTCAAAAAAAAGAGAGTGAAGTGTAGACACCATCGCACATACCGATGGTTCTTGGACTTCGGAGAAAGCATTTGGAGACGTAGTACTGTAGACGAACAGTCGACCAGAAGGCTGGGCTGGATCATGGCGGGGAGGAGGGGGGGGGGGGGGGCCATAAACATATACATACATACATATATATATATATATATATAATATACTGCTGTATATGTACACGTTGGATAAAGGATGATCAATGTACGTTTGGGGCTTACCGGCTTGTGCTTTTGGGTGCTTTCTCGAGGGCTGGGATGGCCGACCTGGCCAAGTCTGGATGTGGAGGGTTTCAACAAGGCTACGTCGAACCTGGAGGTTCAGAAAGTCTGTGGGTTTTCTGCTTCTAAGCTTACGTAGTCCTATTCTGCGAGAAGCCACTCATCCGATTGTTTGATGTTGCCCTCTGCTTGCATCAACATCCCCCAAGCCCACAGAGCTATCGGTCGAGCGCTCTCTCGTCAGCCCTGGTCATCTGGCTGTCGACATGGAAGATATCCTTCTGCATTTGGCAACGAAGACAGGGATCTTCTGCCCATCTCGAAGACACACACGCACGCACACAAATTTATTGATGTAACGCAGGCGCTCGAAAAAGTTCGACTGTGGTTTCGAGAGCCGGGCACACCCTTCAGTTGCCCACTTTGGCCAGATGCGCTGCGGCGAGCAAAGCTCGTCCCCATACATGTGCGTCGACTGCACCATGTTGTTGTTGGATGTTGTTGGGTTTTCAAAGTGGGCGCAATCTGCGGGGAGTAAGCATAGCCGGTGAACGGCTTCAGGTTCGACAGTGAGCGTTGGAGAGCCGCACGCACAGCTTCTCCATTTGACTTTTCTGCAGGGTGCTGCCCCACTGCCACGTTCATACCATTCTGGGTGTGGGCTCAGCTGCTTGCTACTATTAGTACAGTTTCTTGTAGCGAGTTTTTTTTTGCAATGGCGCATGCGCGGCCAGCCTACCCCTACCCATCGTGCACATGCCCGCGATGGGTTGGACAAGAGCTCCTGGGTCCCAGGGCCATCGTCCCACCGTCGCTTCCTGAGAGACATATGCTACAAATGTCCGCGGCTCTGTACACGGATGAATGCAGAGTTCAGCCAGGTTTCCTCAATGCCCTCACATCAGAGCCGCTGAAGCCCAGAAGGTAGAGGACAATGGTGAGGTCTGGCATCCTCGTATGATGTCTGCTGCCAATATGTGAACTTACGACAAGACAAGCAAGATAGAGAACCTCCACGATCGTAAGTCCTCCACAGGCCCCATGCATGCAGATCATTCCACTGCCACTGCTTGCAAGGATTTCCTGACCCTCACTATGAGAGCTGCTCTACTTCAGGATCTGGCTGGTCAACAGCAATGAAGCCGCGAATAGGATCCACCACAGCATGCACAATTGCCTGCTGACCAACTGGAACACGGCTGCTAGCAAAGTAGCAGTGCAGCCCGCAGAACTCTTGCAAGCCACGTCTCTTCGTCGAATTGAAAAAGACATTGGGTCCGAAATTTTCCAGCATCAGCCGTGCGTTCGCAGCCTGTCACATCGTGGTGCCCAGGAGACGCACAACCCAACCGTGAGTAAGTCTCTGCGCGGTCTGCCTTCAGCCCCTTTAAAGGCTCTCCAACTGTGATCACATTCCGGCAGTCCACGCCTGTCACGATGAGCACGGCTAAACAACTTGCGATGCAGGTCTTTGCATAGCCTTCCCTCTCTGCCATGAGCTTTAGCAGGTCCGCTTTGCGGAACTTCACGTCTGAAAGCTCTCCCAGGTACCTGCAGTTGCAGAGGCCTCTGCCACTCCGACTGTTGAAACGATGGCATGGCAGAATCTTCCATAATGGGACTGCGAGGGGAAGAAGAAATTGCCGCGGTTATCGTATGATTGAACAGTGCCTTGGAAATCTCCCTGCATTGCAAACTGATGCCACCTGCATCCCTTCCGTCCCTTCGCATCGCTTCTCACCTGCCCGTGAAGCAGCCGTCCTCAACCTCCACATCGCGGCAAATCCTGACGGCATCCGCAAATGCGCACATTCAACTTAGCCTGCACTTGGCGAGACGACTGACCAGCCAAGGATCACGTAGTCGAACCCAAGCTGGCTTTTGACATGCTCCGCAATTTCGCGCATGCCTGGAGGTAATTTCAGGACGTGACTCTTGAAACCGATTCCGCAAGCCGCATTCAGCCGGTTCAGAAGTACGCCACAAGGAATTATAGGAGGGACTGGGACACTGATGCATTGCGAGGAAAGCCCAAAGCTTTCGGGTATCTTTCGGGTTCCAGAATCATTGGCAAGGCACCAGTGTTAGTAAGGATAGCAAGTCGGCAGCCCAGGCGTTTCATGGCTGAGCAAACCACCTTTCAAGGCGAATCTGACTCCGATGCTCACGGAATTTCTTCACGCATAGTCGCACAGCCATGCATAGCCACATAACAGTGGGCTTGGCCTTGGCACCGGGAGTGAATGCCAAGTGGTCGATCACCTTGCGCACCAATTGGGTACTTTGGCCTCTCAGGGCCGCAATGGCCTGGATCCCGTATGCGCCGACATGTTCCGAGTGTTCTTTGCTACTAGTACCAGCATGACGCTCCGAGACTTCGTCCGATTCTAGGCCTTTGAGCATCGCTAGCTTGGTGGATTCGGCAGCACCTGCAACAGGGGACCCACCACTGCTAGCAGCTACTTGCAGCGCCAACCGCGCCACCAGTCTTGGAGTCCAAATGCTTGAAAGAATGCTTGACACTTTGTTCATCTTTGCTCATGCTCTGCTCCTCTTGCTTCCGGCGCCTGGTTGGGCCGACTCCGACTTCACCGACGCAGGGTCCACCCCAGCCTGCACTGTGCGTCCCATGCTGGAAGGCCAGGACAAGTTTATGGAAGGCCTCTCGAAGCACGAGATCCAGCACATCGTCGGGGCCTACCGGCCGACAGTCGTTTCAAGCTGTGACATGCTGTGACATGTCGGGAATGAGCAGTGCTGTGTAGCATTAAGATGCATAGAACTAATGGAGGTTTTGTGCCGAGGCTCAGAGAACGTTCGAAAGGCCGAAGACCACCAGCGACTTCCCGTTTGGCCTCTGGCTGATGCAGTATGGCTATGAGGCATGAGTCAATGAGGGCTTGTGCTTCGGATGCGACCTGCAAGGCTTCACTGCATAACAATTTGATCAAGAAATCCTCAGTTGCAGTGCCGGTTCATCGCATCCCACCACCGCGCCGTGACTTCTCCCCCATGCTCCCAAGCCACCTCAAGAAGACACGATTCCGCTTCGGCAGTCGGTGTGGTCAGCGTGTCGCAACTGAAAGGCCCACCTTTTGCAGGCCTTCAACCTCACCTCCTGCGGGTCCCATGATCAGAGTCGCAAGCCTCGTTCCAGGATGTTGATTGTTTGGGCTGGCGAGTGAACAACGGCAGTCCGGCTGATCAAAGCGTCTTTACATGACGGCTGCTCATGCTCACTGACACCGCGGTTCGAAACTCCACAACAGATGCTGCTCCAGGACAACATCCACACAAATTGTTGATGGGTGCGGGGACTGTGCGCCTGAGCCCAGCCGGACACCGGATGCGGATCTGGACCTTGTTGTATTCACTGTTGTGCTCCTGCGCCCCACTGGGCAACAGCTGGAGAAGAACATCTGGTGTGGACAAGTACAGGTACCGTCCGGTCTGTCTGCCTCAGGAAAAGTGTTTCCTTTTCATGACGCGACAGTGGCAAGACGTCTGAGACTCGCGTTCAAGGCAATTCAATGCAGCATCGCGTGCTGGACATAGAGTTTGCACACCGGAACACTCTCCGGCAATTCCGTCTTGGGTTACATGCCTTCTCGTTCGGCTTTCGCCTGCTGAGGGCTTTCGCTTGTCGGGCATACTTTCAAGTCCCCTTCCTCACTCCTCCTTCTTTCTTTTCCTTTCACCCTTGTAGACTCTGAGCTGCCGCCCGGTGACGCCGGTGGTGTTTTACTTTGGCCCGGGCAAAGATACGCGAGCAGAAATCATCATCCTGTTCTGCTTTGAAGGTTTCACGGAGTGAAAAATGGCTGTGATGCTTTCAAGCTTCGGTCTTGTTAGGTCTGTACCTGCAAGCTGCAACAAGTCCAGCATCTTTGCACGAGCGTCGAACACACAATCAAACAGCCGGCGTAGCTGCAAAAAGGTATTAATCCGACATGCAGGCAAGATCGGGATCCAAGGCGCTTGGTCAGTAGTCTCGGTAAAGCACATGAAATCGCCAGCTGCATCCCATCTTGTTTAATTGTGAAATAGAGCTGACAGAGACATCGTCGTGCTGTCCTTCCTCCCTCCTTCCCCAACGCATGAATCCAGCATCCAGCACTCCCGAGCAAGCTGTGGCCCTTCCTATGCACGTCGTTTCCCTGGTGCTTCTTCGAGCCGTCCAGGTGCACATGCCGTCAAAACCTTTGAAAACCTCAGTCATCTCGACTCGTCTCGACTGCTGCAGCTGCATACGAGCCAGGGTTAAATTCGGAAGCATCGTCGTCGCACTCGACTTGCTCGACACCAATCAAGCACTTCAAACATGCGAGGCAGAGAAAGGCACACCAAAAGCACCTTCCTTCATGTTGTCGCTTCGGTGCTCGATTTCGAGCACCACGCAGCCATGACCCCAGAACACCTCCAAGGACTGCTGTGCGGTTACGCCCCTGGATGAGCAAATGCCGCAATCTGCAACGGGAACCATGCTGCGAAGCCAAAACCGGCTCAAGCCGTGGCCTTGTCGATGTCAAACATCAACCTGCTGAGTCATTGCGACTGTCACAACACCAGCTTGAGTCGCTGAACTGTGCCGAGGTGCGCTGGAGTGATCGACGACGAGGAAACAACTGAAATGACCGCCTCGTTGCCACCTTCGGCCTCTGGCACCTTTCCCAAGCAAGTCTCGGCCGGCAGTAGACAGACTTAAACTCGAACGGGACATGAACAGGCTTCCTCATGTTCGATTTTTATCTTGTCATGCACGACCTCTGATTAGACATCGTGAGGGAACCAACGTAACCAAATGGTGCTACTGGCTTACATCGGCCGGTATGGCTGACACCAGCATCGCAACATATACAGCACCAAGTGAACATGCTGTAGTTGGTGAACAATGCCACCTTGTCGGCATGGGCAGCCAGATTGAACTTACTGCACCAACGTGTGAGCCATTGTGCTTTGTACTGCAACTGCCCGTACCTGCCCTGATGATGGGAGCTTTATGCAGCTCCGGTACGGCCCAAGAAATCGCTTATCTGTGCACCGATCCTTTCGCGTGAGCTGCTGCATGCTGCTGTCGACTCTTGCAGCACCACCAAACACAGATCATCATCGACGGCTTCAACCCCACAAACAGCACGTCTTTTCTCTTGTTGATTCGCTGTCGGGCTGTTTAACTATGCTTGCCTTGGCCGCCAGATCCCGTCAGTGTCACACACACACACTTTTTCTGGCGCCACCTTCGCTAGGCGTGGCCTCCCTTCATCGCGCCCAGGGCTCATTCCTCATCTTTTAACTTTAGCTCTACACGCGTATGTGGTGCAGTGGGGAAGGTCAAGTGCAAAATAATGCACAGCACAACCTGTTAATTACACTTGCGTGTAAAAGCTTTACGCTTATTGCTTGAAGTCGTGATGAATCGCAGTGGGGAGGTCATTTTGACCTATCAAAATGCAGCCGTGCTCCTTCACTCTGCATCTGCGACTGTCTTTCGTTGCTATTCCCAACCCATCGCAACATTGTATCAGAACAAATTTGCTGTGTCTCCGCAGATGCTGACACGGGTGATAATGATAGACCGCGGCCTCGAGCACTAGATGAAGAGCTGAGTGAGTTGTTCGAACGTCGTGGCATCTTCCCGACCTTTTGACCACCCCCGTGGCATAGTCTTACAGAATACAGCGTCTGAACGAAAGCGACCTTACCAGAACGGGGCATCAACAAACTTGAAATATTCGGTGGGTACATTAAACTGTCATGCCTTTCTTTTTTGTCCCTTTGAGGCACGGTTAGATAATTTCGGGTTGCTTCGTGTTGCCTCTTCAGCCTTCGCATTGTATCGTTCAGACAGGCACGTATGTACATATATGCATACAATTGCATACAAGTATATATCTCTCTCCTCTCTTTTTCTCTCCACAGTACAGTAACACAAATAGTCATAACAATAGCAATAGTTATGAAAACGGCACTTGTAAAATAATAATAGTAATAGTTATGGTTCTGGTTGTAGGAATAGTAAAGTAGCAATAGCAATAGCAACAGTAATCGTAATCTTAGCTCTTGCTCCAGCTCCAACAGTACTCGTAGTTGTACTAGTAATGGCAAGGGATGGAAAGGGTGGTGGTAACAGCAATCGTAGTAGTAGTAGTAGTAGTACTAGTAGCCATAATAGTAGTAGGAGCAGCAGTAGCAGTAGCAGTCGCAGTAGCAGTAGGTAATAATGATCGAAATAATACCATACACATGGACAGGTGCACGTGCACATGTGCGCTTGTTTGTGTCTGTGCGTGGGTGCGAGCGAGTGTGTTGTGAGTGTGGGTTCGGATGTGGGCATGTGTCTACCTTCATGCATGCTTCAACTACCAAGGGGTTTGAAATCATTGGGCAGGGTGTCCCCAGTATTAAAATGCGAGGGGTGGCAGCATTCAAAATGCGGACGGTCACCTCAGCAGTTTAAATCCCGCAGCTTTGGCCATCCGGAACTTTTCTTGCACCTTTTGTTTATTTTATCGTGTGGGAGTTCGCGGGTGCTTCCCTATGGTTCCCTATGCGTGTTCAACAGTTTTGTTAACCATGTCTCGTTTCGAGGTGACAGGAAGCAGAACAGGAGCCTCCTTTGCTTCACCACACTCCACGGAGGTGTGACGTTGACGGATGCTACCACCCAGCAGTCCAAACCCTCTACTTGCGCAAGAACCATGCACAGCGCTGTGGTGGGAACATGTGGGAATTGCAATCGCACCCCAAACATGCGCGGGACTCTGGTGGTAAGACTTTTTATCGAAGCGGTACCGCGAATCGCACCCAGAATATGCATGGCACTGTCGTCCGGGCACGATTTCGGGAGGCGGACACGGACTGTGGCAGGAAGACGATGCACGGTCCGATATACCCACCACATCGCTGCAGAAGCACATGGAAGCATAATGTAGACTCCTGAGAACAGCGAAATTTCGGGGATAGTACGGCCTTGGCAGGTGCTTCAACGTTTTGACTGCCAAACGGGTGGGAGCCCCAAAAACAGCGCAAAGTACATTCGGCGCTGCGGGAGTACGATTGATCACGTCGTTGGATTGTGAAATGCACTGGCTGTATGGAGGAGGATGCGGCTGCAGCCAGACCGGCAAGATCGCGACCTCAGTCGAAAATGTCCACTGTGCCACAGTGGAAGGGTTTTGTTCCATTTTGCTCTTTGGGTAGGGGGCCGAGTGCTGGGGAAGGAAAGAAGGAGGGAAGATAGAAGACCGGAGACATGGGAGGAAAGAAGACAGGAAGGAAAGAGACGATTTTCAGCAGGGATAGGTTCCAGAAACCAAGCTGCGCGAAGCCAAACAAAGGAGGAACGCCACAAACTTGACAAACTCGGTTTACTACGATTGTAGATCGATGGAGCGGTCGCGTGGCGGGGAGTGGGGGGAATGATCGTTAAGCCAAAAACAGCCACAGCCAAGAAACCCGGGAGCCTGGAAACTAACAGTACCTACCTTCCATCCTCTGTGACCGGTGCAAGATGTCAAAAGCCTCACCCCTCCTGAGGAATGGCAAAAGCACTGCATCGAATACTACGGGGTGAGGATGCAGACACCGATTTTCTATACCACCAGATGCTGATGAGTGCAAGCACTGACGCTCTGTTTGCATGGTTCATCCACATATGTCCTGTCCTGAAGTACAATTGAGATTGGGCGAAGAAAAAAGATTCAAGAATGCATGTGCTTTGCAAGTATTTTCCCAAAGCACAAGCGCGAGACCGTCCCAGCCGGATTTCCGGAAACGAAACGGCTCCTGAATCATCTCTGGAACCCCCCCCCCGTTCGAGCCAGGCTTCCGTTTCCTGAGGTTACTTACCAGAAACGTGCACACACGGACCTCTTCTTTTTCACCAGCGGCCGGCCGAAAGTCCGGCGATCCCAAGGACCGGTCCGGTTCGGACCGGTCCGGAGCGAGCGCTAAGATCCGGGGAATCGAAGGCATTCAAGGCCGTCGGGCATTGCATGTTCAAGTCAACAAAGGGGCTCATAATCTTTGATTGGGGAAGTCTCCTAATTTCGAACAACCCTCTTACACTCAGACTCTGCACCTGACATTACAATTAGGGAAGAACTGCTGTCTATCACAACTCTTCAGCCATATAATTAATGCTGCTTCTGCAGCAAAAGTGCTTGTGCAGCACCCATAATGGTACTTCGGCCAGCACCACGGTAAGGCCCCATTACTTACCCTAATACTATAAACCGATTGCTTAACCTGAGAAACCCAGCAACTCTTGGCCAGGTGCCATGCCGGATGCTGCAAGTTCACTCCGGCCCACGCCTCATGCAGTGTCAGCCGATCACTCGACGTGTCCGTGGTTGATGCTACAGCACTGTCTCGAAAACCCTGCCCTCCCGTCTCGTAAGTTTTTCGAGACGGGAGGGCAGGGTTTTCGAGACAGTGCTGCATCATGAGCCATGGAAATATTGAGCGATCAGCTGACACTGCCTGAGGCGTGGGCCGGCGTGAACTTGCAGGCCAGCAGTGAAAGGTCAAGATCACCCCCTCAGTGCGAGTTGTTGGGGTTTGAGAAAGGTTGTTTGTGTTTGGGGTTTGGGGAATCATTAATCATTAATCATCTATAGGGTTAGTTTACGAGTTTTGGGTTCAGGGATTGTGGTGATGCAGAATTGCCACATCATTATGGGAAAGGTGCTGCAGAAGTACCTGTGCCAGGATAGTTCTACTTATACTTTCGATCGTAAGGTGGTTCCGAGAGAATGCGTCTGCTAATGACTGTAGTGCATCAACGGAGATGGTTGAGGCGGCCGGGCATTGCATGTTCAAGTCAACTTAAAGGGGTTTTTAATCTTTGATTGGGGAAGTCTCCTAATTTCGAACAACCCTCTTAGACTCAGACTCTACACTATTCTAGTTGTAAAGGCCCCNTCTCCTAATTTCGAACAACCCTCTTAGACTCAGACTCTACACTATTCTAGTTGTAAAGGCCCCTATACTGGTCTGATGCCTGAACTCTGAACCCTGATGCCGGGCATGGAAGTCATTGCTAACCACTCTACACCTGACATAATTACATCACCGCTTCTGCCGCAAAAGTGCTTGTGCAGCACCCAATAATGGTACTTCGGCCAGCACCATGGTAAGGCCCCATTACTTACCCTCAACCAATCCTATAAACCGAAAGCTTACCCTGAGAAACCCAGCAACTCTTGGCCAGGTGCTAGGTGCCGGACTTCGCAAGCACCGCCGTGGCCTTGGCTGTGCTGCAAAGCATGGAGCACACATGTTCTGCAGTGTGTGTTGCTAGCGGCTAGCGTTGATTCTGTGCACGCGCCAGTCAATTTGAACGGTGGTCTTCCGTGCGGTTCTAGCGACATGGACATGGGCCGTGCCAGTGTTCAGCATCCAGACAGTGTGATGTTTCGCATGAACAGTCAGAACCCAGCTCCATGAACACCGTCTTTGGCCTAGACCCGCACACAGCCCAGCCGCAGCAGCAGCAGCAGCAGCAGCAGCAGCATCAGCAATAGCACAGCTGACCGCAAGCGAGGCAAATAGCAAATTTCACTAAGTAGCCGGGGCAGGGTTGCAGAAACAAGCCCACGAGATCAACATGAAACTGGCAGATTTGCGCATGCAGAGCCAATGTTTGGGATGCCACAATCGCAGATACANTAGCAAATTTCACTAAGTAGCCGGGGCAGGGTTGCAGAAACAAGCCCACGAGATCAACATGAAACTGGCAGATTTGCGCATGCAGAGCCAATGTTTGGGATGCCACAATCGCAGATACACATTTTAGCGGGTAAGGCGCTCAAGACGAACTTCACAATCCAAGTGCAAACTTGAGCCATCGAGCCATCATTGAGCATCCATTGAGCTTGAGCCNCGCTCAAGACGAACTTCACAATCCAAGTGCAAACTTGAGCCATCGAGCCATCATTGAGCATCCATTGAGCTTGAGCCATTGAGCCATTAGGGTTCAGGGGTTGGGTATTAGGGGTACACACGGCTACTAAGGTTGAATTTAATCCCCAAACCTAAGCCTAAATCCCCAATCCACAACTCCCCCGACGACTTTTGCTCCACGTCTCTGATTGTCTCAGGATCACCCGAGCTCAGCACNTAGCACCGAATGCCACTGCTTGCAGTGGTCTCACATTGGCTCCCGCTCCGACAGCGTGAAAATCGGAGCATCGCAAACAACACTACCGTTGGTAAACTTGACTGTTGACTTGAAAAGAAAGCTTTAAAGCTTTGTTGGTACAATCTACTTGGCCGTCTTGGCCACCAAAATCTCATGAATCTTGCTCATGCGGTCGAGGCTGCTCTCGGGGGAACCACTGGCCTTTGCAACCTTGATTGAGGCTGCATACTTCGCGACATTGACCGGATCAAACCAACTCTTGCGGCACCCGTAGTTGATGGGGGACTCGCTGCTGGCAATCTCCACCACAAGCCATCCCGTAGGAATGAAAAGAAGCATATTCTTCTTCAGGGTGCATTGCCGCACTGTGGCACCGTACTTGACAAGACCGCCAAGACGGTCCGCAGTGACCGTTTTCAAATCTTCACACATCGCTGCCATCTCTTTTGGCTCCTTGTTGTCAGCCTTTGCTTCCTCAACCATAGCCGCGACCAAAGTAGCCCATTCAAACATCAGCAAGCGGTTCTCGCCCATCAGCTGCNCAACCATAGCCGCGACCAAAGTAGCCCATTCAAACATCAGCAAGCGGTTCTCGCCCATCAGCTGCACCCGGGTCTGCGATGCAAAGTTCGGTAAGAACGACATGGAGCGGTGACTTCCCACAACGCCGTACAGCCAAACTTGGTCCATGAAAGTTTGGCCGCCCGTCACCTCGCTGATGTCAACGGCCTTCTTCATGAACGTCGCCAGGTACTCGTTGACATGCTTCCTTCCCTGCTTCNCAACGCCGTACAGCCAAACTTGGTCCATGAAAGTTTGGCCGCCCGTCACCTCGCTGATGTCAACGGCCTTCTTCATGAACGTCGCCAGGTACTCGTTGACATGCTTCCTTCCCTGCTTCTCTTCCAACGGGTACGTCACGATGCTCACCTTTGGCCTTGCCTGACTCAGGAGCCTCTTGTATTGACTTCCCCATGAAGTCAGCGCCTTTTGCAGAGCCGCCTCTGCAAACTGCAATTCCAGCTGCTCGCCTCCGTCCATGAGCCACGGAAACTTCCACTGGTCATCCGTAGCCTCGAGCTGTCCCACCACCTTGACAAGCGGCACAACGGTTGGCTGAACATCAACGCTGTACAGCTTCGTTTCCTCAGCGTCCAAAGCGAGCTTCCGCTTCTTGATTGCATCCTGTTGTTTCTTTGCCTCCTCCTTGACCTTATTCAAACTGTCACGTGCCTCCTGATCGGCCTTGCGCTTCTTCTCCCGGGCTTGTTCACTTACCTTGAGCTTCATGTGCTTCGTGACGTCCTCTGCAGCCTGCTTGATGCTCTTCGCAATACCCTGGTACATCTTCTCAAGCTTCTGCCAATCATGCTTCAGCATCAAGAACTTTTCAGGATCCTTCACGTCCAGCAAGCTGTCCATCAGCTCGTGGACGTAGTCCAAGGGTTGCAGTGGCGAGTCCGTCTCCCAGCACTTGTTCTTGATGGTCCTTGCTTCTCTTGCGAAGTCCTCAAGCGAGATAGATTTCCGCGTCTCCAGCAGCGAGCTTGGTGGTTCTTGGACGATGACAGAACCTGCATCGGCATTGGCCGGTTCCTGCACCGAAGCAGGGTCGGGCTGACTATTCACTGATGCACCAGAACACATGGAAGAGTCTGGCACAATCAGCTGAATGTCACCCACCCTCTCCGCTACACGGACACCAAGCTCATGCCTGAACTGCAGGGTGCGGCAGAATGCAAGCAGCGCACGGTCATTGGCTTTCNTGGAAGAGTCTGGCACAATCAGCTGAATGTCACCCACCCTCTCCGCTACACGGACACCAAGCTCATGCCTGAACTGCAGGGTGCGGCAGAATGCAAGCAGCGCACGGTCATTGGCTTTCAACTCAGCAGGATGATCCGCATAGCCCTTCATTGCTCCAACAGCCAGTTGCAACTGCTTTTGAAACTCTGACCGGATCTTCCTCATTGAAGCCTCCATGCTGCGATGAAGCTGAGGGCCCTCGCGTCCAATCTTCACACCAGCCACCTTTTCAGGGGTCAGAACGTCCTCGTCGCCACCCTTCTCAGTCTTGACCTCCTTCCGCTTATCTGGCGTAGCGAGCTGGGCGCCATCCNGGCCCTCGCGTCCAATCTTCACACCAGCCACCTTTTCAGGGGTCAGAACGTCCTCGTCGCCACCCTTCTCAGTCTTGACCTCCTTCCGCTTATCTGGCGTAGCGAGCTGGGCGCCATCCGCAAGATCCTTTTTCTGGGCCGCCGATATCGCAAAATGCTCATCGTCAAAGCCAAGCTCTTGGCGGGCAAGATGGTCCTGACACAAGGGGCGTGGGTTCTGTTAGAGAGTTGCAGGGCCTAGTCAGCTACTGTACTTCAAAGTCAGTCGCAGGTTGAAGATAAGTTTGAGTTTTCAGGATTCATGCAATCAATCATCGCACAATGAAGCTGCAACTGAACTCAACATGTGTTCAATGTGTTCTGGGGTCCTTCAACATCTGCCGATCCTCTAATGTTGGGGCACGCATCTCGTCGCTGCCCTCCTGGACCTGGTTGTCCACGTAGTGCTGGCGATCATTCATCTTCAGCTGGTGAACCGGCACCCACAAGCGCTCGGCTCCTCGCCAACCCAAATTGTCTCGCTCGATGGCCTTGTTCCTGTAGAACTCGTTCCACATTTCTTTTCCTTCTTCTTCTGACAATCCCTCATGATTCTCGGCATACTTAATGAATGCTGCATAGGTGTAGGGCTTGGTGCCATCCTGCTGACATGTGGCCACACGCTGTCCTCTGATTCGCACAAAGCGCTGGAAGTCTACTAATCCTTTTTTTTTAAGTTCTGGTGGATTATCCAGAGCAAACTGCGCCACTTCTTTGCCCGCTTCGTGGTCTATGCGCATGCGTTCGTCGAATGCCTCGGCTTGTTCCTTGGTTATGGACCGTGTCTTACGTTGATACAACATGTTGTCCCAGGCTTTCTTATGATGGAAGAGCGAGCAGAACCGGCTGCCTGGGTATTTGGGAGCCGTGCAGTTCGGGCAAATACAGGTACTTGCCGTGGCCCGTTTGTTTGGCCCCTTTCCACGGCTGCCTGATCCCCGATCATTTCCTCCCTGTCTTCCTCCTCTCCCCCTTCCATTCCTGCCCCTGCCACGGCCATTGGCGTGGGGTTCAGGAGCCTCCTCAACACTTTCAGGCTCCTGTGGCTGCTCAAAGAAATCAACAGGTGCATCCATGGTTGGCACAGTCCACAATCCACAACAAACACTATACCGCCTTGAGGCAAAAGGTTCAGCTGGTCAACACAACACAAAACATGCTGCAGACACTAGATTACATGTAATGCAGACACGATGAAACGACAGCAGCAGCGGACCTATGCACTCCAAATTTTGGGCCTACAAATCTCATTGCAAGACTGAGATCTCCCTCTCGTACCAACAGCCAAAACTACACTACACGTACTCACATCGCATCGACACCAGGCACTAGCAGGTTTTTGCCAGGGCCAGCACCACCCCACGTTGGGTTGAACAGAAGCTTGCAGCTTCCACCGGTTCAAAACAGTGTACCAAGAATCACTCTTGGGACTTGGACAGACTCAGACATCGTTGTGAACCCAGAACACAGACCCAAATATTCATTTAACACGTGACACCTTCGACCTGCATACAAGTTTCNAAACAGTGTACCAAGAATCACTCTTGGGACTTGGACAGACTCAGACATCGTTGTGAACCCAGAACACAGACCCAAATATTCATTTAACACGTGACACCTTCGACCTGCATACAAGTTTCAACAACAACAACAAGAACAATATGAGACACCACGACCGAGTTCACACGAGAAATCTGACCTACCCCCCTACCCCATCCTAGGCTGCACTCTCAGTCGGGCTCAATTGGGCGTGTGAATNAAACAGTGTACCAAGAATCACTCTTGGGACTTGGACAGACTCAGACATCGTTGTGAACCCAGAACACAGACCCAAATATTCATTTAACACGTGACACCTTCGACCTGCATACAAGTTTCCGTCCGACAACAACAACAACAAGAACAATATGAGACACCACGACCGAGTTCACACGAGAAATCTGACCTACCCCCCTACCCCATCCTAGGCTGCACTCTCAGTCGGGCTCAATTGGGCGTGTGAATNCAACAACAACAACAAGAACAATATGAGACACCACGACCGAGTTCACACGAGAAATCTGACCTACCCCCCTACCCCATCCTAGGCTGCACTCTCAGTCGGGCTCAATTGGGCGTGTGAATGGAGTTGCTGCAAAAGACTGGAAATCGGTGCAACTTCCGATTCCGTCAGATGACATCATATCATCGCATCAGCATCACGCATCAGCAAGACGCCTGCATTGGGCACTGAGCACTGAGGCCAAAGCCTGAACCCGGGGCTGCAGCCGCAGCCACACTAGCACGTGTCACGTGTGCGCTTGCGCGACGGATTCGCCGGTGTCGCAGTAACACATGGACCGTCCGTGCTGCTGCTAGCTGAAGCTGACATCCTTCTTCTCCCGGAGAACGTCTCCCCAGCAACTGCATAAACTTCGTTATCACGAAGACTGTCACAATCAGTGTCGACGTCGATCTCTGCACGGGCTGCAAGCCTGTGCAAACGGTGAGTTACTGGGACAAAAGAGGGACTGGAGTCAGAATCTGAGTCAGACTCAGACCCTTCAGCATCAGCATCAGCAGCAGCGGTTGGTGGCCGCGGCGCGTCCTCCAAAGCCAGAAGACCTCTTGCATCAAATGCCCTTTCCTGAAGCAAACGACGGTACACGGGTGCCCAAGGAGGGCACGACTTCCACACGTTTGCCAGCCTGCTGGCTTGCTTGAATTTCTCAACAGCATCCCCCACCCCATCGAAGGAGAATTTCTTCTGCTTGAACTCATGCTGCACTTGGAAACTTCCACGCAAGTCACACTTGATGCTAACCTTCTCTGACCACCGCAATGTGTACTGGAATTGCCCACGGGGCGGGTCGTCAGGAAGGGCTTGCTTTGGTAGGCATTCAAGGAGGACATAGAAACGAGTCGCCAGATTACCATAGCGAGGAATCCGGTCCGGGTCACGGTCACTAGAGTTATGACCACGGCCACTGCCACAGCCAGAAGCCCGGTTGCTGCTTGGGCGGCGTTGTGAGTCCTGCGATTCCTGACAGATGTGGCGAACTGTGATAACAGTCCCCCCNTCTGCCCTCTCTATCAGACCCTCACAAACAAACAAACTTTCCCTGGCGTTCCATATCCTGCATCAAAGCCCGGCCCCGGCGTAGGAGCTCTTGGATCATGCTGCAATATCGCAAGCGACCTGCCCGGACCTAATGTGCAACAAGCCAAAACAGAACAGGCTAAGGACTAGCAGTCTCGAGCCTCCCTTGGCAAACAAGCAGGGTTAACATCTGGCATGTCACGGAACTAACAAACACACTGAACTTCACTGAACACACTGACAGCTTACAGCTTGAAGATTGCAGGCCCATGCNATCTGGCATGTCACGGAACTAACAAACACACTGAACTTCACTGAACACACTGACAGCTTACAGCTTGAAGATTGCAGGCCCATGCAGCATGCGAACTTGGAGAGCGTTTCAGAGTTTTGTTTTGAAACACCGAAGGCACCTCGGAAGGACTCAAAAGCACCTGTCAGATCAGGCTGACGTAACGAGAGCTCATGGTGCCCTGTGACACTGTGACATGAACAACAGAGCGGAGACATGNGTTTTGAAACACCGAAGGCACCTCGGAAGGACTCAAAAGCACCTGTCAGATCAGGCTGACGTAACGAGAGCTCATGGTGCCCTGTGACACTGTGACATGAACAACAGAGCGGAGACATGTGCCCTTTGACTATACTAGCTATGATCTGTATGACACTGAAAGGATGGTGTCATATACTACGACTCAGCACACATGAGCAGCCTCAAACTTGAATTTGAAGCTCGAGTCTACGGTCTACGTGCTACACCGGCAAGGACCTCACTTTCAGCATCATCGTCATGCTCACAATCAGCAGAGCCCATCCGGGACATGCTGCATTTCTCTCGCCTAATAGTGTTGCAAAGTACATAGCAATGCCATGCCAAAATGGCAGGCAAAGACTGGCTGTTGCCCGCCTGATGCTTCACAGTGCGTTCCGACTGAGCAAGGACGAAGTCTGCAAGCGGCCAGGAATAAGCGTCGCTTACTCCGGCTATGCTGTGGAANCAAAGACTGGCTGTTGCCCGCCTGATGCTTCACAGTGCGTTCCGACTGAGCAAGGACGAAGTCTGCAAGCGGCCAGGAATAAGCGTCGCTTACTCCGGCTATGCTGTGGAACCCAAGGGACAAAAATCGTTCAGACGGCATGACAAATCTGTACCTGCTCAACTCCACAAGCGTGCCATGGGTGAGCAGGCACGGGAGCATAGGCCCACAATCAGGTCCCGGGCTATTCAANCAAAAATCGTTCAGACGGCATGACAAATCTGTACCTGCTCAACTCCACAAGCGTGCCATGGGTGAGCAGGCACGGGAGCATAGGCCCACAATCAGGTCCCGGGCTATTCAACCAGTGCTCAACATCACAGAACATTGTTCCATCCAAGGCTGCATGTTTGCTCTTCTCTCTATCATACTGCTCTGCCCGCTGCAGTTGGCCTGGGGGAAGGAGAGCACGCAAAAGATCCTTGCCTTCAGGGAGCTCGTCAATGAAGCGGGACCTCTTCTTGTGCAACTGTTCCAAGCACCAATCAGTCACCACTCCTTCATCCTCCTGGAGGAAGATGCTGCCATTTAGCTCCGGCCGCCGTGCGAACAAACTCTCAAAATCTGCCTGGACCCCTTCTGCTGTGGCAGGCCCTACCCACACAAGCGACTCCAGGCTAAGCCCCGCGGAGAGGCGGCGATCTCGCGAAGCTGGCCACCCTAAAAGCCGTGGCCCTGCCACAACTTGCACAACCCGATGCGAGGACTCAAGGGGGTGAATCAAATGCTCCTGAATATCAAACAACGGAGTACACTCTTGGAAGAACATGTCCTCCTGGCCCTTTGCAGCAAGTGCTTTGCGCTGGCATACCCACATCGCTAGTGGAACCTGTGACAGGTGCGCACCCCTGGCTCGCTTTCCCTCGGAACTCCAGCCTTGGCAACAGTTCCCGGCATTCGCGATCACAAGCGACTCTGGATTTCGAAGGGCACAGCGTGCCTTGTTGACCACACAGTCTCTGTCATGCACCAGGCAGTGTGCTCGGTGATCCTGCATGACACACATGACAGATCAGGCGGGTAATTGAAATACTGAGTTACTTAATGGCTGCACCACTGCACCACACAAAAGTCACAAAACCCCAAAGCNCAGGCAGTGTGCTCGGTGATCCTGCATGACACACATGACAGATCAGGCGGGTAATTGAAATACTGAGTTACTTAATGGCTGCACCACTGCACCACACAAAAGTCACAAAACCCCAAAGCAGCTACCTCGCCCACCATCACCGAATCATGCGTGGGACCCCGGTCCTCGCTCACCAGCCAGTCACTGTTTTTCAACAGAAAGGCTTTGATGTCACCGTAGTGCTGCTCTACTTCCTCACGAGACNCCTCGCCCACCATCACCGAATCATGCGTGGGACCCCGGTCCTCGCTCACCAGCCAGTCACTGTTTTTCAACAGAAAGGCTTTGATGTCACCGTAGTGCTGCTCTACTTCCTCACGAGACAACCAAGTGTCTCCGGGATTTGGCTCCAGCTCCGAGCAGAAAGCCCGGCCTTCCTCAGGAATCTGATCTCGAATGTCAGAAAAGACACAAGAAGCATTGTTGTCCAGACAAGCAGACATATGGCACAGGACTTGCTGGCAACATGGATCAANCGAGCAGAAAGCCCGGCCTTCCTCAGGAATCTGATCTCGAATGTCAGAAAAGACACAAGAAGCATTGTTGTCCAGACAAGCAGACATATGGCACAGGACTTGCTGGCAACATGGATCAATGTCACACGACTTCGTGTACTCACAGTCCACACTGACAGAGTACTGCTCAGCCAAAACCTGAAGTAGAAGTCGCTTAGCTTCACGCTCGGCCGCAATGCCTGAATAATCAGAATGATCGGTCAGACCCTGGGAGAGCAAGGTGAGGCAACGATGGGCTCGGTTGGCATCAGAGAAAAGCACCTGCACCACAGACTGCGGGTAGTTGAGAAGCTCTC
>BGNK01001215.1:758-17623 GCA_003297005.1 Symbiodinium sp. clade A Y106 | reverse complement strand
GGTGAAAGGGAGGGGCTGTCCAGGCTGCTTCCGGTGGCTTCAAACCATTCATCAGGTGGCAGAAGACTCGACATTTTCAGGAAGGCTGGATTGCCTAAGTCCTCACAAACAACCCTGGGGCGGTCATATCATCACGCCGGTTGGTCCAGTTGGTCAAGCACCAAAGCATTTTCAAATTAAGTGCGGCTGGCCTGGTCACAACACGGAGCACGCCTGCACTAAGAAGCGGTCTCNCAGGCAGTGTGCTCGGTGATCCTGCATGACACACATGACAGATCAGGCGGGTAATTGAAATACTGAGTTACTTAATGGCTGCACCACTGCACCACACAAAAGTCACAAAACCCCAAAGCCTCGCCCACCATCACCGAATCATGCGTGGGACCCCGGTCCTCGCTCACCAGCCAGTCACTGTTTTTCAACAGAAAGGCTTTGATGTCACCGTAGTGCTGCTCTACTTCCTCACGAGACNCGAGCAGAAAGCCCGGCCTTCCTCAGGAATCTGATCTCGAATGTCAGAAAAGACACAAGAAGCATTGTTGTCCAGACAAGCAGACATATGGCACAGGACTTGCTGGCAACATGGATCAAAGTCACACGACTTCGTGTACTCACAGTCCACACTGACAGAGTGCCAAAACCTGAAGTAGAAGTCGCTTAGCTTCACGCTCGGCCGCAAGCCTGAATAATCAGAATGATCGGTCAGACCCTGGGAGAGCAAGGTGAGGCAACGATGGGCTCGGTTGGCATCAGAGAAAAGCACCTGCACCACAGACTGCGGGTAGTTGAGAAGCTCTCNGCCTGAATAATCAGAATGATCGGTCAGACCCTGGGAGAGCAAGGTGAGGCAACGATGGGCTCGGTTGGCATCAGAGAAAAGCACCTGCACCACAGACTGCGGGTAGTTGAGAAGCTCTCCTAAGTCTCTTGGTCCGGGTGGAAGACTGCGACGGGAAACAAGGTCTGCAAGGGAGCCATGCCGGTACCTTTTGCCTTTCAGAGGCGACCTGTCACACTGCAGCGGTTCACTTGGTGAAAGGGAGGGGCTGTCCAGGCTGCTTCCGGTGGCTTCAAACCATTCATCAGGTGGCAGAAGACTCGACATTTNCAGGAAGGCTGGATTGCCTAAGTCCTCACAAACAACCCTGGGCTTTGAGCTGTCACAGCCACAGCACTGCCGGCTGGGCACCACGATCATCACCTGACAGTTCCTGCAACTCTGAAGATTACTGGTGACGCAAGTAATGCTGCTGTGCCTGGGATATGACCAGCGGAACCTAACAGCGTGCATGATCATTGTCCTGTCCTACCATTCACTTCAGATTTCCTGTCGTTATTGAACTCAACATAATCTCCTATCTGTCAGTCATAGAGTCATAAACTTGCAGTCAGCCACACTGGCCCATCCAAAAAAAACTTCTCCGCCAGCCAAAGGCTCTGTGCGTTGCAATTGAGAAGGCACAAATTCTCAGGACGGCCAAAAGAGCCCAAGTTCAGATTCACTTGAGCACCCACCCAGCCCGCCCAACCGCCCCAGCCCAAAACAAGGCGCACGAAAGCGCACGAAGAGCGCACGCGCCGACAAAAGAGCTATTTAAGGAAAACAAACGAAATCGGGCGAAATTAGTGAAATTGATCGAATTTAAGGGAAACCCCTGCCGCAGCGACCCAACCCAGTCGGCGCACGAAAGCGCACGAAAGCCTGTCTCGGTCACCCGTGTCCATTTGGGCCCTGGGCCCTCCCTGCGCCCTTTAAACCAATCAAATCTCCCGGTCCCAGCCCTTCCCTCTGTCCCCTGGCCAGGCTGCCCAGGCCTTCCCAAGGGCCCCGGGCAGCCCCTGGCTCAGCCCCACAGACGGGCACGCAGAGGCCCGGAGAGGGCGCACGAAAGCGCACGAAAACCCGGAGCCAGAGAGCAGAGCTTATCCGCCCAAAATGGCCCAAAATGGCAACTTTTGCGAAAAGTTGGAAAAGAACTGAAAAGAACCAGTTTTGGTCAAAAACAAGCCCAAATCGGCATTCAGATCCGCGCAAAGAGATTTAGTGAAAATTGAGCCCTGGGCCAGTAGTAGCTGCCCGCGAGAGCACGGAGTGCTCAATTCTCCCAAAGTACAAAAGCCAGCAGAATAATCTTTCCTGTGTGGGCCAAACTCCCGACCTATGCTACTCGGCAAGCAATCGTGTCATGGCTCCCATCCGCCGGCCGCTGAATGACTCACACCTTCCTTCTTTTGTTGCACAGCCTTACAAGCGGGATCCTAGTTTCTGAATCTTGTGCTGCNGCAATCGTGTCATGGCTCCCATCCGCCGGCCGCTGAATGACTCACACCTTCCTTCTTTTGTTGCACAGCCTTACAAGCGGGATCCTAGTTTCTGAATCTTGTGCTGCCCCAGCACATGTGGAAGAAAAGGTCAGAACATACCATTGGAATTGGGATTAAGGTATTAGAAGGAAATCATTTGCGTCAGAATCAGTTGTCTTCCACAGAGCTGTTCAGGTCTTCTAACGNAGGTCAGAACATACCATTGGAATTGGGATTAAGGTATTAGAAGGAAATCATTTGCGTCAGAATCAGTTGTCTTCCACAGAGCTGTTCAGGTCTTCTAACGGGGGCAGCGTCCCATCTTTCCAAGCTGGATGGACTACTACATTCCACAGCTGCAGATGATCTTCAGCCGTTTCACACGTATTGCCCAAAGCTGCCCAGTACTTCAGGCAGTGAAGGACTTCTTCACGGCCACCGAATTGCAGAGACCGCTTCTTAGTGCAGGCGTGCTCCGTGTTGTGACCAGGCCAGCCGCACTTAATTTGAAAATGCTTTGGTGCTTGACCAACTGGACCAACCGGCGTGATGATATGACCGCCCCAGNGAGACCGCTTCTTAGTGCAGGCGTGCTCCGTGTTGTGACCAGGCCAGCCGCACTTAATTTGAAAATGCTTTGGTGCTTGACCAACTGGACCAACCGGCGTGATGATATGACCGCCCCAGTGCTCTGACCGGTCCATCAGTCGGACCCTTTTGGCGGGGGGCTCCGGGGGTTCCCTTGGGACTGCTGGGGCTGCCGGGGCTGCAGCCGCAGCTGCTGCAGCTGCCTCTGCTGGGGGTACTGGCGTTGCGGGTGCTGCTGCCGACTGGGATGCTCCGGAACTACTGCTGCTGCTGTCTGAGCTAGATGAGGAACTGCTTGAAGATGATGATGATGACGAGCGGTTGGACTCGACATCGGAGTCTGGAAGGCTTGGCTCAGCATCAGAAGGCAATGCATCATTATCAGCAGCATCGTCCTCTAGCTCTTCCATACAAACATCATCCGGTGCAGCATCGTCGTCTAGAACTTCCATACGAGCCCTCCTGGCCCTCCTTGCGAATCGCCTTCGAGGCTGTGGCAGCGGATTCAGAGCCGGGTTGGGCTCAGGCTCCTCCCAAGCGGCATCCTCGGCCAAGTGACGAAACCTGGCGCTGCGTGGCCCGCCAACAGCCTCTGCTTCAGTTTCCAAACCCAGCAGAATCCTGTAGCGTTTGACAACTTGTCCATATGGGACCTCTTGTAGATCATCATCTTCATCATGCAAGCGAAGAAGGCACAACAAATACTCCCGGCAAACTGTCTCGCAACCCACACATGTGAACCAAACCTTGGGCTCAGCAGCTAGGGTGTGTACATACTTCGTTTTCTTCAGCTCTTTGTGTCTTTGGCGTGTAACGACTTCATGCGACCAGCCCTTGTCTTGAAGATGTCGTACCAGTTGGAATAGCGTTGCCTCAGATAAAGGCCCTGTGGATCTGGCCAAAAGTTGATGTTGGTTGTGTAATACGACACACTGCGCTACACGCTCATGACCAAGATCCGAAAGCTTCCACGGTGGACCCTCCAACAACGAAACTGATGCAAGATAATCAAGAGTTTCCATAATTTCACTGCTTATATCGCCTGTGATCACTAATCCCTGAGGAGACTTGAACAACAACGCCAGGGCCTCTGTCAAGAATGGTTTTACCTCCGCGGGAGCAGAAGCCATGAACTGGTTGTCAAACCTATGCACCAGCTCTGAGTCATCCGTCTCCCAAACATAGAGGCGCAGCATCTCTTGCAGAGTCATGTTTGCAGCATGCAGTGCCAAAGGGTGGTTCTCGGAAGCGGAATGGCCTGTCGGGGAACTACCTAGGGAGGCAAAGATACGCTTGTTTGCAACATCAACATGCAAAATGGTATGCAACTGAACAAACCACACCCCCTTCAAAGACGCTTCATCATCCACCTTCGTACGACGAAAGCGACTTGGCGCTTCATGTGTCACGGATGCAATGACAAACTCTTCAGCCAATGCAGAGCCTCCCCCACGTAGCAGCTCTGAAAGAGGCTGTGCTTGACCCATATCAGGCAAAGCCAAAGCCAAAGCCTNCGCTTCATGTGTCACGGATGCAATGACAAACTCTTCAGCCAATGCAGAGCCTCCCCCACGTAGCAGCTCTGAAAGAGGCTGTGCTTGACCCATATCAGGCAAAGCCAAAGCCAAAGCCTCTGCATCCTGAAGGGCTAGGGCTGGGATCTGCTCTTTTCTAGGTGATAGCAGGGCAGTCAATAAATGAAAATTCTGCAGTCGAAACTGCATACTCAGCCATGTCTTTCGTGTGATTGCTTNGGTGATAGCAGGGCAGTCAATAAATGAAAATTCTGCAGTCGAAACTGCATACTCAGCCATGTCTTTCGTGTGATTGCTTGCCGCACATCCTGGAAAGCTAGGCTCTGCTGCAGCATGACTGAGCCAGCCGCGAGGCTCATCTCGATGTCTCGGCTGTCTTCCAGTGCTGAAACGGCTGGGGCTACCACTTCGCGGCACGTTGTGCGTCTTTGGGGCAAGGCTATGGGAAGTTGAAGCGTATATTTAGAATGGGGGTCATCGTGATAAATCACTCGGAACGCCCAGTTCTTGTGCTGTAGTGTTGTGGGAGAAACCCACCCAGCCAGTTTCACCGCATCATCATCAAAGCCCAACATTTTCACTGCTGCTGAGCCATTAGTGACACGATCCATCAAGCGAGCAAGTTCGTCTACAGCGCCTGGGTGTGCCGCCAGGTGCTGCTGTAACTCAGGCAAGCGATGAGATAAGCTTGTGTATGCTGCACTGTGGTGGGGGGCATTTTGGGCTGCTCGTTTAGTTCTTGCGTGCTGGCCTTCAACCCTCCATGCTGATGTCCACATCAATCTCATCTGCACTGCTAGACACTTGAGTGAATCAAAGATTGCATCCTCTTGCCACATACCTCCGCCTTCGCAAAACACTTCTGCCACTACGGACTGANATCAATCTCATCTGCACTGCTAGACACTTGAGTGAATCAAAGATTGCATCCTCTTGCCACATACCTCCGCCTTCGCAAAACACTTCTGCCACTACGGACTGATTCTTCAGCTCAAGAATACGAGGGTGTTGACTGTCCGATGCCAAGCACAGCTGCACGCACTTGACGCGGACCTCTGCCCGGCTGTGGGCAAGGCCGGCTAAGGCGTGCGGCGCGTGTTGCCAGAAGTTAAGTTTCAACACATACGTACACAGCAGATGCTGTCTCGCGNGCTGCACGCACTTGACGCGGACCTCTGCCCGGCTGTGGGCAAGGCCGGCTAAGGCGTGCGGCGCGTGTTGCCAGAAGTTAAGTTTCAACACATACGTACACAGCAGATGCTGTCTCGCGATATCGTAGTCTCTCATCAGCTGTGCTATCTCGCTCGCTGCAAGACCACGAGGCAACATGAGCTCCAGCTTAGTTGCATTCTGCTCAAACAAGCCTGTCAGCAAATGGAAGAAGTCGCCAGCTGCCATCTCGGCACACCTACGACCCCGCAGCGGGCAAGCCTCGAACACGGCCCGGAGTTTCGGGTCTGTACTGTGCTGCCAGCATGCATGACACGGGCAGGAGTTAACCCAGACTACAGCCTCGGCCTGCACTTGTGCTATTTGCAGAAGCACTGTAATCGATCCCCAAAAGAAATCCGAGGAAATTCCTTGATCAACCGCACGCAAGTTCACTCCCAAAGGCTCACCATCGCTCGGTCCATCAGCTGGCCTGGGTTCTGGAACCTCGGCATCGTTGCTTCTCCCCAGAAACTGATGTAGGCTCCAGTGTTGCCTGAGAGGAGCCTCGAGGGCATGGGTATGCTCAATTGCAGCTGCTATAGTATTCCATCGTTTGTCATGCGNGAGAGGAGCCTCGAGGGCATGGGTATGCTCAATTGCAGCTGCTATAGTATTCCATCGTTTGTCATGCGGAACCGCAGTAAATGATTGAAGCTCGTCCTGATACATAGCGGCTGGCCCTTTACGGAAACAAGTCTCAATCAGCTGTTGCTTTGTTTCCCTGCCTGCAAGTAATGAACAAAGTGCCTTCAACGTTGACAATGTGGGTGAGTAGCAATCCATAATGTCATCCAAGTTGTTCGNCTCGGCATCGTTGCTTCTCCCCAGAAACTGATGTAGGCTCCAGTGTTGCCTGAGAGGAGCCTCGAGGGCATGGGTATGCTCAATTGCAGCTGCTATAGTATTCCATCGTTTGTCATGCGAAACCGCAGTAAATGATTGAAGCTCGTCCTGATACATAGCGGCTGGCCCTTCACGGAAACAAGTCTCAATCAGCTGTTGCTTTGTTTCCCTGCCTGCAAGTAATGAACAAAGTGCCTTCANACGGAAACAAGTCTCAATCAGCTGTTGCTTTGTTTCCCTGCCTGCAAGTAATGAACAAAGTGCCTTCAACGTTGACAATGTGGGTGAGTAGCAATCCATAATGTCATCCAAGTTGTTCGTAATGTTATGGATGATATGCATGAGGTCGGGACCTTCGAGGGAGTGATCTAGGCCAACGTCACCTCCTTCGGGATTGGGCATGGGCTCAGGTTCACAATCAACAGCCAAACTGAAACCATCCTCCGCACAAGGCTTGAACTCCTGATGTTCACAGCATTCGAAACCGTCTTCCTGCTGCGCCATGAAGACAGGCTTTGGCACATGCAGGTAAGGGAGAATTGTATCCAGATCGCATCGCTGAACCCGCCCAAGCCCTATCTCTGTGCCGTAGTCGGTATGAATACTTACCACTGATTGGCACAACTCGAGCAACTCGGATCTCGATGAAGTGAGAAGGGCGAGAGTGTGGAGGAAAACCCGGAATTTGGCGGGGAGATTGGTTCTGCTGTGGGCTAGCATTACGATGGGGGCAACGTGCCACGTGATGCAACGAGACACTCTATCCATGATCTCACGTTCCTGCTCAAGCCACTCCGGATCGGACCTGCCTTCATCATCCCAGTCGAGACGCTCCAGTGTCGTGATGTCCTGCGCAGAACACAACTGCATCTCCAATCTCTAGTGACTCTAGTTTAACACGACGACAGCAGGACAGCAGGACAGGGGAGTCAGGGGAGTGTAGATTTTAAAGGGTTTCAAAGCTTGCAAGCAATAAGTAGTTGTGCGTCACTATTATGTCTTCAGCTGCAACTGCCACGCAACTCGGAACCGCCTACTCACTTTCAAACTCTCGGACATTCAGCACGACTCAGCACACAGTTGATTCATGGACATCACCGAAGTTGGCCGTGAAACCTGTACCGCCAAAATGGCCTGTGTGGCAGGCGGCAGCAGCATCCTGTATTGCTGTCTGCTGCAGCTGCAATTTCCAAGCAGCAGCAAGCTGCACCGGCAAAGACATTGCACTCAGTCGTTCAACATATCAGCCAGGCTTGTCAGGAAGGCACCAACCTTCTTGACCCGTTCATTCGTCGCTGGCTGAGGGCGATCATCACCAAGCACAGGCGGAGCATCCAAATCCATATCATGCTTGTTCTTCTTCTGCTTCTTCAGCACCTCTCCACTGCTGCTGGCCTTGGCACTGGCCTGGCTTTCCTTGCGGGGCTCCTTGCCCTTGCGGTCCTTGCGGCTCCGGCTCCGGCTGCAGCGGCTGCAGCGGCTGCTGCGGCTGCGATCACGGCCACGGCGATCCCGCTCCTGGCGCTGGCGCGGCTCCTCATCCTTCATCTTCTTTGGCTTCTTTGGCCCCTGCGACGACGATGCCCTTGGCGATGCCGCTGGCGATGGACTTGCGTCACGGCGACGGTTCCTCGAGGAGTATCCATCACCACGTCCACTGTGCCTTGCGGGGCGGCTCCGGCTGGATTGGGATCGCGACCTGGCGGAGCGAGCACTGCGAAGCCGGAGCAAAGGCGGCCGGGGCGGATTGGTCCCATCCACCCGGTCATGTGTCCCATGCCTGGCATTCCACTTCGAATTTGAAGCAGCTGTAAGCCCTTCGCCATTGCAGTGCCATCGATGCTGCTCCCACGAGTGCTCCGTATNATTGGTCCCATCCACCCGGTCATGTGTCCCATGCCTGGCATTCCACTTCGAATTTGAAGCAGCTGTAAGCCCTTCGCCATTGCAGTGCCATCGATGCTGCTCCCACGAGTGCTCCGTATCACTTGTTGCATTGCTTCTTCAAGTTCTCCATTCCTTGCGCTTGCAAGCACCTGCTTGAGTACTTTTGGTGGGAGTCCATGGCGTCAGCATCCTTCACCCACATGTTGCAAATAGGGCANCACTTGTTGCATTGCTTCTTCAAGTTCTCCATTCCTTGCGCTTGCAAGCACCTGCTTGAGTACTTTTGGTGGGAGTCCATGGCGTCAGCATCCTTCACCCACATGTTGCAAATAGGGCATCGCTGACCCTTTGTCTCATTCTCGTCATTGGCCTTGGCCTCCTCATGAGGCGGAGGCGGCGGAGGCGGTGGCTGCACCGGCGCCCCTGCCACTGGCTGCGGCACTGATTTTTTCTCCGGTTCCTCCTCCTCCTTCTTCTTCTTTTCTTCAGAACTGGAACGCTCAGACGATGGCTCTGAGGTTGAGTCGCCGCTCAAGCTGACGGTTGCTGCCGGCTTCGGTGCCGGTGCCGGCGCCTTTCCATCCGGTCGGTCCGGTCGAGGTGGCGCTGGCATCCTGAATAAGGGGTCGACCCAATCGACCCGCATGATGAGCAGCCCTCAGATCAAAGGGCCACCAATGACCCTGGGCTTGACTTCGAAAAAATTTCAGCGGTTTCATAGGTGAGTGCAACAGGACTGGCAACCAACTTTCAGGCTCAATCACACTTGCTCAGTAGCAGCACCGACTATCAGAACATGAACATGAGGGCTGTGACTGCACTGACAATCTGATCACGGTCTGAAGGGCACTGCAGCACTGCACGTTTACACTTCGGCACAATCGGTCCTTGTGCAAGTCCAGNCGACTATCAGAACATGAACATGAGGGCTGTGACTGCACTGACAATCTGATCACGGTCTGAAGGGCACTGCAGCACTGCACGTTTACACTTCGGCACAATCGGTCCTTGTGCAAGTCCAGCTGGCAACCGACGTCGACAACGTTGATGAGCGTCACTTGGTACTCTTGGCGCGCTTGCCACGTGGCATCTGTCTGTATGTAGACTGACACCCCTCCACCCCCANCCTTGTGCAAGTCCAGCTGGCAACCGACGTCGACAACGTTGATGAGCGTCACTTGGTACTCTTGGCGCGCTTGCCACGTGGCATCTGTCTGTATGTAGACTGACACCCCTCCACCCCCACTCTGCTTCAAAGATGCTACAAGCTTTTGTCGAAAGAGCAAGGTCCAACAAACATCCAGTCGAGCCCTAACCCAACTGTACCATCGCCGTGAGCCTTGGGCATTCGTTTTCGGTACAAGTTCTCCATCAATCATGCGAAGCACCTCTACACGAACATCCTCTGGGAGGCTCGCTGCACAAGCATGCCGAATAGCTTTACGCAGTGTTTTGTCTTGATGAAGCAACCCAGCAACCCAGAAAAACTCAAGTAATTTGCCTGCTCCGTACTTGCGGGCCTTGGCCAGGATACTGTTGTCTCGCCTGAAAACTCTCTGCTGCAAATCCTGGAGCTGCAAAGCTTCTGCGGCAGCATTCAAGCGGACGGTTAGCTCCTGTCGCTTCTCAAACGGCACCAAAGAGCCCTGCAACAGACTTACTGATGCGCTCTGCNCTCAAGAATTTGATTCCGACCTTGCATGGATGCTGCATCTATGACTTCGCAAGCTGCTTGATCATGATCCGGATTCTGGTTCCGGGGCTTCAACTCAGGCTCGACCGAAGTAAAAGAATTCTGCAACCCAGTCAGCTTTAAGGAAAATGCATCACGCTTGCCGGCATGAGAATCCCAACCGGCAGAAATATCAATGCAAGTCAAAGCTTTAGGCACAGCAACTTTCGTGAAACGCTTCAGACCTGCAAGGACAGCAATCGCTTTGGGAAGTCTCAACACAAGGTTTGGGACAGACGCACCGCTTAGTTCGAACCAGCGAGCCAGCTCAGCCGCTGACATTCCAAGGACTCGTTGGTTGAACATGCGAGATGCCCAAATCGTGTTCAACTCGAAAAAGCAAGTTGTTCGCCCAGTTTTTGTGTCTTGCAAACCAACCGGGAGGTTCAGCAATTGTGTCTTGAGCACACGAAAGTAATACAAGGCTGCATTCAATACGCTGTTGTCCAACACACTCCAGAAGTTGTATTGGGCTCTCATATCAGAACACAACTCCAGCAATGCATGATGCATGCTGTGCGGTTCGATGAGAGCCAGCCCAACAACTTCATGAGAGGATGGCCNGTCCAACACACTCCAGAAGTTGTATTGGGCTCTCATATCAGAACACAACTCCAGCAATGCATGATGCATGCTGTGCGGTTCGATGAGAGCCAGCCCAACAACTTCATGAGAGGATGGCCGCATAACTTTGCAGGCGGTTCCCAGATCATACCCTTCTTGCTGCTCAAACTCAGAGAGAAAACTATGAATCTCAAGCGAACTCTCCGCTTCAAAGTTTATATTGCAATGCTTGAGTCTCTGGTCAGCGAGCTTCCGCTTAGCATCGCTAAATGTTGCCAGCCACACCACAACTGGAGCCATTCGAAAGAGCATCTCGCGCACAACGAAATGCCTTTAACATGCTAACTGATATTTTCAGATTAAACAGACAGCAGGACATTCCGAACACTTACTAATAATATTACCCCGGTTATATATTTCGACAATTGAACTGAANTGCCTTTAACATGCTAACTGATATTTTCAGATTAAACAGACAGCAGGACATTCCGAACACTTACTAATAATATTACCCCGGTTATATATTTCGACAATTGAACTGAAACTGTTAACTGTATTGCTTTGCAAGTTCAAAACCGCTCCTCAAGCTTTCTTGGGCCTCCTGCGGCGCCGTGCTGCTGCTGCTCCGTGCAACAAGAAAATAATGATTTGCCTGGACAAACTGCTGAAACCCGGCTTTGGCCAAGCGAATGGANCAACAAGAAAATAATGATTTGCCTGGACAAACTGCTGAAACCCGGCTTTGGCCAAGCGAATGGACTCTGAAAAGCTAATTTAAGTCAATGCCATATAGCCTTGAATTTATTTCTTCATTGCAAAGCCGCCTTTATTCTCGGGTTAGCCGAAACAGATGGCCCGGCCCGTCATCCCAGCACTTCGTAAATTGGACGATATTGAATTGGCTGACCTTAAACAACAGTTTCACGAATCATTTNACAGATGGCCCGGCCCGTCATCCCAGCACTTCGTAAATTGGACGATATTGAATTGGCTGACCTTAAACAACAGTTTCACGAATCATTTGGGCTAATTCAACTGATCCCTTCATTTATTTAGGGTTCCGGGTGCCGGTAGGGGTTTAGGTTTTTTTTTTCGGCGCAAGTGTGGTTTGAGCCTTATCTATTTTTTTTTGTTGCCTGGGAGACCCCTCCACAATGGAGAAGCGACTTAGCGAAAATTGCTAGAGGCAAAGCAGTAGCTTTTTAGCTTGGCAACCAGTCCGGTCACCCCTCCCAAGACAGCTCCGACTGCCAAAGCTGGCTTCGTGGTTCCGCCCAGGGTGGTGCCTCCTCGAGGGTTCCCACTGAGACTGATATGGCACCGCCCTGCCGGCACGATGACAGACCTCAGACTCAGAGCCGAGGCCTTGGGCACAGGCAGCGAAGGAGCTGAAGCAAGAAATGCATGCCGCTGCCGTTGAGGCGAGTGCTTGCCGCGCTCCGCCGCCGAAGCGGGGCGTGAGACCAGATTGGCCAAGCCAGTGTGCCAGAGAGGCGGGGAGGAGCTGGGAGCGTATGGCTGAGAAGCTCTCTGACATGAAGCTCAAACTGGCTATGAAGAGTGTAGAGGCTGTGGAGTTGAAGGGCAAGATGGCCGAGATGGAGGCGGAGCAAGGCCAGAAGGTAAAGATGCTCACGGAGCAGATCTCCCAGCTGGAGGCGGCGAACTTCCAGGTGACCGCTGCTCACAACCAGCTTCCAGCTTGCCAAACTTGGGCCAAAGTGGGGAGTACAAGCAGCTCTACGAGCAGGCCGAGGCAAGCCGGGCCGAGCTGCAGAGGAGACTGGAGAAAAACACGGCGGACAACCTGCAGCAACTGCAGGTTATGCTGGACGAGAAGCAGGCCGCGGCGGAGGAGCGGCGTGCTCAGCTGGTGAAGGAGCATGTGCGGCAGCTGAAGAACAAGGAGGCCGAGTTCAAGGAGCAAAGCCGCGAGGTGACGGCTTTGCGGGAGGAGCTGCTCCAGAAGGACGCTCAGATCAAAGCCCTGCAGACTCAGGCTCANCAAGGAGGCCGAGTTCAAGGAGCAAAGCCGCGAGGTGACGGCTTTGCGGGAGGAGCTGCTCCAGAAGGACGCTCAGATCAAAGCCCTGCAGACTCAGGCTCAGAGAGAGAAAGAGAGAGCGGGAGAAAATAAAAGGGTTACGAGGGGAATCTCAAGAATTCAATTTGGGAGGTGTCCCGAGCCAAAGACGAGCCGAAGAAGAAGCAGGAGTCGAAGCAGTCCAAGGTGCCTCGCATCATTTNAGGGTTACGAGGGGAATCTCAAGAATTCAATTTGGGAGGTGTCCCGAGCCAAAGACGAGCCGAAGAAGAAGCAGGAGTCGAAGCAGTCCAAGGTGCCTCGCATCATTTTCACGACTCTTTTCGACTCTACTACTCGAGCTTGGCAGGCTTCCGCAAGGGTGGCGCCCGCCAAGGCGAAAGCGACGGCGATGCCGATCGAAGAGGCACCGTCTTCTATTGGACAAGCTACATATACATATTGAAAAAGCCACAATAGGCTTCACTCGCACAAAGAAGCTTCTTTTGCGCATGTGCCGTTCGCCTTCTGCTTTAGCTCTATAATCCAAGGGCCCTTGAGAGAAAAAGGGCGATCGGAAAAGCTGAGCTTTCAAGAAAGGACTCATGCAGTTAGGCTTTCCAGCTACCCTGCAGAGTTTACACGCCCTCAAAGCGAGGTTTGAGGACAGCCCTTCTCTAAGCACTACAGCTTCAGGACTTATAGATGCGACCGGCAGAGGCCTCCTCGTTGGCGTGCTTGGCCTTCAGCTCGCCGAGGTACTCATACATCCGAAATCCGATGGCCCGGAAAAGCCACAAAGTCTGACACCTTGTGTGGCTTGGGCTCCTCGTTGCCGAACTTATTGCAGCACCAGATGACATGCTCCAGGGTCTCAACATTGTCCCGGGCCTTCTGAGCCAGCTCCAAGTAGCTCAGCCGGTCAGCGTTGAACTTGGGAGCCTCGTAGATCGTGCTTGACCACTGGGCCACGCTGGCGACGCCCTCCGGGAGGGGCTTGCCATTCACCGGGTTGTTCGGCACGGTGACGCGAGCAGGAAGATGAGCACGAGCATTTACAGGTACTGGAGGTGAAGGGCCACGAGGTCCACGCGGAGGTGTCGAGGGACTCTCCTCGCAAGACGGAGAGGCCAGCGGGTCCCAGGACTCAGTCTCGAAGTCACTGAGAGAGGGATGGTCCTCACTCGAACGGCTTCCGTGGTATCCCCGCTTGGTCGAGTTTCCGACCTCCATCCACTCGGTCTTTGGATCGTCCGACCCAAGAACATTGCGTCCCCAGGTGTTCACTTCGGTCAAGGCCTCCTGAATGACGTGCTTGCGGTTGGCATTCTCCGGGATGCGCACCAAAGACATGATGTCGGAAACTTGGTGGTTCGCGATGGCGCGGCGGAGAAGGTAGGCCAGGTGTTCACGGTCCTGACGCCCCAGCTCGCTCATGTCATCGGACTTGCTGCTGCGGGACATTCCGCGAGGACGGCACCGGTTGCGGATAGGCACAGGCACAGGCTACTCTTGCAAAAGGTTGCTCTGAACCCCATGAGCGGAACATAAAACAGGTTATCATCCCAACGGCGGTGGTGAACTCCGGGTGTACAAGTTATGAGCTCAACGTCAAGCCACAGGAATGGAAACACTAGTGGAACAAAACACATTCGAGATACAGCCTATCGCGGATCTCACTCCCCAGTCTGCGGCAGACTGCTGACAGTCCCCCCTGGTCGGGCCCTGTTAGGCCCTAGGCAACCTTGGAACATGGCTTCACCTCGGCCTTCTCCTTCCTGCCTGATTGAGTGCACGGCCGAATGCGGTACGAACACGTGGAAAGGAGCTTATAAAGGATCTCAGTGGATCCCTTCAGCTTGGTCAGTGGATCAGCTACCATCTGCAGATTGTTGGTCCAAAAGGGCACGATGTTTCTTTCCTGCAGGCTTGCACGAGCGATTGCGTAGTCAATGGCCAAACGCTTCTCGATGGCAAGAGCTGTCGAGCAGGCAGATCGGGTGAGTGCATCGTACAAGGATTTACTATCTATTACCAAGCCGGATTGTACTTCGGGGATCCAGGTCCTAAACTCTCGGGGTGACATGTCCACTAGGCACTCCTGAATGAATGCCTGCGCGAACTCGATACAGTCCAGGCCATTCTGACAGGACAAGGTCTCGGCAGCAGCGGAGCTCCGAACAATCCTCCGAAGCTTCTTAGATGCCCATTCGATGATCCAGCATTTGCCCTCCTCCTGGCGCAAGACCTTGCTTTCACAAAGGCACAGGATGAGTCCTCCCTGAGACTCGCCGCTCTCTCTGATCCCCCATCCTGCATCAGTGATGACAAGCAACCTCCAGTCTGTGGCAGGCACACTAGGAAACTTCAGGGTAACCTTATGGTGCTTCATTTCACGAAGGGCCTTGTTGTACATGGTGAGGTGGCGGTACTGGGCCTTATCCTGAACACCTTGCAGGTAGGAGGAAAGGAATGCCTGATCAGGCCTGCTGTGGCTTGCGACCCAAGCCAGCTGGCCACAGCACGCTCGCATCACGCGGGCATCTGGCAAATCTACGGTGGACTTACCCGGAACCGGAACAAAATCCATCTTTTCTATGTACGACTCCTGGCTGAGCTCAATACTAAAATCAGGATGTTGTCTTATCTCGGCCCCAGTGTACTTGATCGTCTTGGTCCTAAATTCTCCGAAGGGTAGTGTTTTACGGAGCCTTGCAAGGACTTGATCCATTTCCTTCGTGCCACCACCAAGAAGATCATCTACGTGCACACCACAGATCCCGACTAGCTTGTTCCCGGCGTCCCGTAGCAGAAACACACAGGGGTCTAGGGCACTTACCTTTAGGCCTAGTGCTTTCAACTCCCTAGAGCTCTTGGGGCTTCTGCCAGTCCATAGGCAGCCTTTTCAAGACGTAGTAGGTCATCGGAATCAAGCCCCATCAGCTTACGGACCGCCACCCGTGAAGTGGATATTACGGCACGAGGCATCTCCAGATAAGAATGCAGTCTTGATGTCTGCACTCCAGAGGGTCCACCCGAAGGCGGCACACAGACTCAGGATGATGTGCTTGCTCTCCTTCCGGAGCGTTGGACTGTCTGTCGCGATCTTTCCTAAGTCCGGATCTTGGTAACCCACTAGCACCAACCTAGCTTTTGGGACAACCCTCTTGTCATCGGGATCGGCGCTGGTCTTCCACGTTAGAACCCAGCGACTACCTATGATCCTAGACCGGTCTATCCCCTTAGCCTTGACAATAGAGGTAACCTTATTTTCCAACCACGATTGCCACTCCTTGGACATTGCATGACGGAATTTCTCTTGGTCCTCAGGGTTGAGCTTCCGAAAGTTAACCTCTACCCTCCGCTTATTGGCAGGCTTGGTTCTTACTTCGGCGCATTCTGCCAGCGCCGTCCACAGACAAGACACATCTTCTTGCACATCATCCTTGAAGATGTCAAAAGAAACTTCACAGCACATGGCCTCTGACGGACGCGCACTCGACGCTGCAGGCTCAGTGGGACAAGGTTGCGCAGACTCGCCCTCTTGATCTTGCCCGCCCTTTCCGGATCTAAGGAGGGTGAGTACGATAATTCCGACATAGTGTCCGGAATAGGAACAGTCTCGGCTGACGGTGCTGGAGGGGCTTCTGGCTCGTCAAGTCGGCGGCTCTTCTGGCGCTCGCCCTCTTGGGGCAGATCCGTCGCGGGTCGGGTAGACGGCAGTGGGCGGGGAGACGGCAGCTGCCCCAACTCATTTTGGAATTCCTGAAGATCCGCTGCGCGCCCCTCCCAGTGCTCCGGGCTAAGAGTGGGCGCCGGGTTCTCAGGCAGGTCAGGTGGATCATGCACGGGAGACGGCAGCAAATCGAAATCTTCATCAGTAGGCGGTTGGGCTGTCAGGTCAACGAAATGTCCACCGGGTCCCATGTACCGGCGGGGCACCTCAAGTTCAGGCGCAAGCACACCGGTGTGATACTCCTGTGCCAGCTGACGGAACACTTGCTCATCTTCTACCACTGGGCGTAAGCATTCCGGGGAGCATTTGTACATCAGGCCATCCTGGAGACCTGTCCTCGGGCTGAATTTGTCCTTTTGATTGATTCTGTGCCTAAGTCTAAAACGATCAACAGGGTGAACTGTACTTTATGCTATTTGTGCTCAGGCCCAAGTATTTGTA
>BGNK01001214.1:97360-162412 GCA_003297005.1 Symbiodinium sp. clade A Y106 | reverse complement strand
CAACTGGATGTGTAACATCAGTGTTTCACCCCACCCTCCACCCACCCTCACCCCCCCTACCCCCTCATCTCCGTCATCTCGATCATCTTCACCATCTCCATCATCTCCATCATCTTCATTATCTTCATCATCTTTATCATCTTCATCATCTTCATCATCTTCATCATCTTCCTCATCTTCATCATCTTCATCATCTTCATCATCTTCGTCATCTTCATCATCTTCATCATCTTCATCATCTTCATCATCTTCATCATCTCCATCATCCTCGATCATCTTCACCATCTCCATCATCTCCATCATCTTCATTATCTTCATCATCTTTATCATCTTCATCATCTTCATCATCTTCATCATCTTCATCATCTTCATCATCTTCGTCATCTTCATCATCTTCATCATCCTCATCATCTTCGTCATCTTCATCATCTTCATCATCTTCATCATCTCCATCATCTTCATCATCTCCGTCATCGCCATCATCCGGATCATCTTCATCATCCTGCTCGCTTCCGCTTTCCCTTACCTTATGTTATACCGCATGTCTTTATGGTGATAAGGATTATCATGCTCTTATTCTGTTTCCCTGTCATATGAGAACACTTTGCATATATATACTTGCAAGCCCTGGGACACATGTACAACGACTTTACAACCACTTTTTGTGCGATGGCGAGGTACACTCCCGTTCATCTCGAACATCACTCGATGATACGAGGCGCCGATGCTNAGCCTCTTGTGGATTGCAGCTTCACCTTCAAGACGGTTCCTCAATGCCGGTCCACGCTTGTCAGCATCTAGCTCAGTGATGTCACACCAGTCATCGATCGCATCCTCATAGGCGAACCAGCTGCTTCGTCCATCATAAGATGGCGGTACCTTTGTGGTCACCTGCTGGAAGGCTGAGAGACGGTGTAATTCTTGAAGATGACGATGATTCGAGCGCATCCTAAGTGACGGCACTTCTTCGTAATCGTCTTCTCCTTCACCAGGCTCAAAAGTCGTTGCAGACTGGCTAGCCATTGCACTATCCACGGATCGAGCCCCGGGAGGATTCTCTACCGGGTATCTTCACCTGTGCGAAGTATGCCGGAGAGACTCCGGTCACCTTCACCTGTGTGAAGCACACCCCCAAAGGGCCCTCGAGGCGATGGTGCAACTCTACATTGGAGGGCGTGTATCCCCTCGCAAGGCGTACAGGAACACAGACACACAGGAGTCTCCTTTTCCTACAGGCGCATGGCTGTAGTCAGTACTCTGCTAGAACCTTGAGCAACAGGCATAGATATATGCAAGTGATACGTGAGACAGTAAGGGCAACTGGATGTGTAACATCAGTGTTTCACCCCACCCTCCACCCACCCTCACCCCCCCTACCCCCTCATCTCCGTCATCTCGATCATCTTCACCATCTCCATCATCTCCATCATCTTCATNCATCTTCATCATCTTCCTCATCTTCATCATCTTCATCATCTTCATCATCTTCATCATCTTCATCATCTTCATCATCTTCATCATCTTCATCATCCTCATCATCTTCGTCATCTTCATCACCTTCATCATCTTCATCATCTTCATCATCCTCATCATCTCCATCATCTTCATCATCTCCGTCATCGCCATCATCCGGATCATCTTCATCATCCTGTTCGCTTCCGCTTTCCCTTACCTTATGTTATACCGCATGTCTTTATGGTGATAAGGATTATCATGCTCTTATTCTGTTTCCCTGTCATATGAGAACACTTTGCATATATACTTGCAAGCCCTGGGACACATGTACAACGACTTTACAACCACTTTTTGTGCGATGGCGAGGTACACTCCCGTTCATCTCGAACATCACTCGATGATACGAGGCGCCGATGCTTATGCATTTTTGCTGTTTGTCGCGCGTCTGCAGTTGTGCCACGAGTTATTGGTAGCAGATCAATCGCATCCGCAATGTAGATTGGCCCAAACTTCGTCGCTGCTGTTGTCTTCCATTCCATCACTCCTCAGCATGCCTTCTGATGGCACGTCCATTCGACTGAGCCTCGGTGTCATGAAGGCCAAATTTCTGCAGAAGAAGGACACCATCCGCAAGGACGTCAGAAAGCTCAGAGCTCTGCGTGCGACCATCAAGAACAAAGAAGAGGAGCTCGATGGAATGGAGGAGGAGCGATCCTCTTCCTTTTCGTCTGGCTCTCCNTCCGCAAGGACGTCAGAAAGCTCAGAGCTCTGCGTGCGACCATCAAGAACAAAGAAGAGGAGCTCGATGGAATGGAGGAGGAGCGATCCTCTTCCTTTTCGTCTGGCTCTCCACTGCTGGCCAGTGAGAGCGAGGATGAAAAGGAAGAGGTTTCGCAAGCCAGCAGCGTTAAGAAGGAGGCCTCGGGAACGCCATCGCCGGCAGGAAAGCAACCCCTGCCTGCGGTTGCGTCCCCACCCCCGCCCAAGTCTGGTGCCCCAAAGCCTTCCCCCACCCCAGTTTTGAACAAGGAGGTCGTTGTCACACCTAAGGTGTCGGGCAAGACCTCCAAGGAGGGACCGCCCAAAGGAAAAGGCGTTCGCGAACGGCGACCCTTTATCCCCCCGGGCGAATCTGCTCCAGATCATAGGGGCAAGCCAAACGCGCAAGGCGAGCTGTATCCGGGTTTCCGTCAATCGGACTCGAGATACTGCGAGGCCTGTGAACAGCTGCGTAGGGGGTTTAAAAGCGCTACAAAAGCACACCGACCAAAGGCCGNAAACGCGCAAGGCGAGCTGTATCCGGGTTTCCGTCAATCGGACTCGAGATACTGCGAGGCCTGTGAACAGCTGCGTAGGGGGTTTAAAAGCGCTACAAAAGCACACCGACCAAAGGCCGGTGTGTGCGCCTGGGCACCCATGGCGGGCAAAGCGTGAACGCGAGGGCGTTTACAAAGTCGGTCCTCTGCACGGTCTGCCTTACGTCTAGAGCTCTTGCCTTCTGTACGGTTTCTTGCATGTGATGCCTGTGTGCCAGGTGACAACCTACCGAATTGGAAAGGCACGTGGGGACAATGGGGATGTGCCGGTGAGCATGTGTGTGTGTNTGTGTGTGTGTGTTGCCCCCCTGAGATGGAACCTGGGCGTGTATCCCCTCGCAAGGCGTACAGGAACACAGGCACACAGGAGTCTCTTTTCCTACAGGCGCACAGCTGTAGATTGTACTCTGCTAGAACCTCGAGCAACAGGCATGGATACATGCAAATGATGCGTGAAACAAATAAGCACCTGGATGTGCAACATCAGTGTTTGACTCCCCCCAGACATATCTAGTCGGTGTTCCATTCCCGTACAGATAAAGAGCTTGCTTTGGCCATTGTATCAAGTCCGAGCCAGTATATCGGATTGATTATTCCATCTTGAGGTCGGTACTTGTGTGAGTCTGTGCCGCCAGGTCCATGAAGGACGTACAGAACCTGCAACGGATACTACGTGCCCAGAGGCCCTCCCTCCTGCATGCATCTTGCAGCTGATACGCATGACCGAGTGATTGCTGCACATCTCATATTCAAGCTGCTATATTGCATGTAGTGACGTTCGCAGCATATTGCTTGAGCGACGAACAAAGACCTGCATTCCCTACCTTCGCTGATTCTTACTTGGTTCTTCGCCATGGCGATGATCTTGTCTTTCAATCCTCTAGGCTGGGATTGCTGGTGTGGGAACCGTATATCTCACATACGTATGACCTCGTTCTGTCCCTGGAGGCCGTGCCGATATGAGCCCAAGTGACTTGGCATTCGGCCGGTCCATCCTGCTGGTGATCGGAAAGTTTGAGAGCCTTGGACTAGCGTTGATTTCATGAGTTTAGCTCGTGATGACTTTCACAGGAACTGGACATGAGAGAATTCCGATTCAGTCGGTGCTGCTAGGTTCCCGTATCCCATTTCGCCGCCACTCAACTCCTTGCTCGGCCGCCTGTCAAGCACACAGAACATTGATAAGGAGTCCTGTTATTCGCATGTGGCCGCTGTTGCATCGACTACACTCAGTCTCGGCCGACATAAGCCCACACCACGTGGCCAACGGCCTTGCGAGCAAGACTCCGGACATGCATGTGGGTATCTTGGTAAGCAAGGCATGAAATTCAAGCAACCGTGTACGGCAATTCCACAGCCTCTCCATGCACCCTCGTGCAAGGACTCCATCCTTTGAGATCCCCGGGCACGACGACCAAATGGCAGGTTCTGCATATCCCTGCTAATCTGGCACATGCTCCATTGCTGCGCAAGCAGCATAAGCCCGGCGGAATCATTCTGCAGCCAGCGCATGGAGGTCGCAGCAGAAAGCACGCCCTTATCTACAACCCTCCTGCGGAGCCAACCGTTTTCCGCATGGGCCGCGGACCACGCCTAGATGACAGGGGACTGGGATACTACGAGAGACCTGAGCATCTCCGAACCAATCGCACCAAAAACAAATGCCCGGGCAAGACCAGGAGGCGCCTATGCATGAGAGTGTGCTAAGATTCGCTGTCGTGTAGCATGAGCAAAGCCACGTGCGTGTGACCGTATTGAAGGCACGCACCTGTGCATCATGATGAGGGACCAGACCTGGTTGAGACGATGCCGGAGTCAGGGCCCCGTGTATGGTTTGTACTTGCAGCATAGTACTGGACCATGCAATTCTGTTGATATACTGGATACGGACTCGTACGCAAGGCAGGAAAGTGTCGCCATCTCAGAGCAGGAGCCGATGTGCCTTTGCACCGTTCGGAAACCGTGTGCGTGTGTACAAGTCTTGCATCATTCGTTAACAGTCGCTGATGTCTTCGGCGATTCAAGGCTGGGGGTGAAGTTCGAGCCTGGGGCCGACGTCACATTCCACTACGGCGTCTATGCCCCCATGTTCTGGGACGAACTCATCATGAACATCGTGCAGAGAGCAAACCAACTGCAATAAAGCCGTTGCTGAGACGTAGTACGTGTAACAATACATGAGACCATGTGCTTTTTACTATGGAGGCCGACATCGTCAACAGAGAGATTGCCTTGGAAGCTGCTCAGCTGAAAACTACAAGCTAGCGTATTCTTCGCGGTCCTGTCGGTAAATATTCCTGTCGTGACCTTATTTAGTTGACACACCGGCAGGCCAGACATGATGAGTACATCCAGTCAGAGCTGTCAGACGCCTTGCGAGCGATCAAGTGCTACTTGGCTCACTAATCTCAACACGTGATTATGAATAGCTTTGTGTAGCTCGAACTTGTTCCTTTCCTACGAGGATGCACCATCCCGCAAATCCCAGGGACACGCTTCTCCCACATCGGCCAGAAGTCGAGCGACACCCCCTCCTGGTGCGACTCGATTTCTACATAGTTGAATAATCATCCAGTCATGTCGTGGCGAATTGAAGTACTTATCGGAAGACATTGTCAAGCGAGTGTGTTGTGCTTACAGCCGCAACAAGGTGACGACATCGTGGTGCAGAACTGCGTGCTGCCAAGCACGCGACAGATAAAGTTGCCGGAGACGACGAAGCCAAGGACAATAACGTAGCATGAAACCATGTAACACATATTGAGATACATGCCCGCAGGAAAGCTGGCCCGAAGAAAATCAAGACAAAGCTCCCTCAGACAAGGTCTCTCGGCTGTCAAAGCAAGCTAATGCTACAGTCATCCTCCGAACGACTGAGGTCACTTGTGCAGTTCATGCTGGAGGACGCCTGCGGAATCCACCACAACCGCATCCGCAGGCAGGATGTACAGGAACTTGATTTCTGTAACCTTTACAATGTGTTCCCTAGGTCGGCCAAGATCCACAGCTCCAAGTTCCGGCAAGGCGACACAGGCACCTTGTACGGAATGTCAGCTAAGTAAACACGGGGGTATGTATCGCAGAGCAATGATAAGACGAACGTCGCGACGCAAACTCGGGCGAGGTCGACGACGTGATACGTGTCTCATCGATGCCTTCAGATCTCTGGGACTGAAGGTTCCCTATGATGCTGATGGCCCATTTTACGCTATTCAGGACGGCAGACGGATCCTGTCCAGCATCGGGCATCTGGATCGCACAATAACATGCACATGGAAAGACATGTTTGCTTTGAGTTCGTCTTCAGCACTGCAATTGCTACAGGTTCACCATCGATGCAGTGGAGGACTTTGACAACTACGGACCTGGCAGATATGTTATATTCAAAGCCGGACACTTCACAGCACTTCGAATTCTGGGACCGGATTGCTACAGACTTGGTCTCAGCCACCGCTGCCATGATTGCATAGAAGTACACCCCTCACAGCTTTCTCTTACACATTGTACAGCA
The DNA here is from genome assembly GCA_003297005.1 of Symbiodinium sp. clade A Y106. Classification (NCBI taxonomy): domain Eukaryota; class Dinophyceae; order Suessiales; family Symbiodiniaceae; genus Symbiodinium; species Symbiodinium sp. clade A. The sequence continues at coordinate 156,130 of BGNK01001214.1, read as the reverse complement.
GTGCTGCGGGTGACCACGGGAACATCCACTTCCTCATGTGGCAGAGATTTCCTTGGTGGTGCAGTGCCCCGGCAGTGTCATCAGAGTCATCCGACACCATCCTGCTTCAAGCCAATGTGACTGCAAATTAACACCTAGAAACATGCGCTAATTCTCCTTATCGACTCGGAACCCATGCCATGGAGGCATCGTCTCAGATGGACGTCAACGAGGTCACAGACGAAGGTCACTTGGATTGTCCGATTGACCGAAATCGGTTGTGATTAAGGTATGGAATAGCACATCCAACGCATAGGATGACATGAAGTCCATCATGAGGTGACAATGAGATGGGATTGGACGACAGAATGTCCATGGACGTCGACGATGTTGCACCGGAGAGACGCCGCTTAGTCCTTCCGTCAGTACAAGTATCCTTTCCGTGTATTGTAGAGCTACTTGTTGTACTCTCGGACGTGGCGGCATGATAAGGTGAGTGGCCGGCTGGGCTTGAAGATGTAATCGGTGCTGTTCTGCTAGAACCTCCACGGGACCCCGTCTTCGACGTGCCAGTGGAACATGGCACAGCCAGCACCGCCACCTTGAATACATGCAAAGAATTATCAGCCGTGAATTCCTGTCCACTCGACGAACGCCTTCGTTTCGAAGCTGACGGTCATCAATACCTCTATGATGGAAACAAAGTGTCATGCAGCGCTGCTCGGTTATAATGTAGAACATGCGTGCACACATGTTCCAGAAGCATTGAACCGCATGGGAATTGAGGTGACCGGACTCATCCATCAATACTCTGCGGAGTTCGAGCCGGAGGTTGCGTTGATGAAGATGAAATCAGGAAGACATTGGCCTAGACCAGAGTATCTGAGCCCTTCCATTAGCTTTCCGTCCGTCGCAAACATGCTACAGGGGCTTGACTTCCGTTACCAGGCAGATCTGGTACATTTACTCCGGCAGCATAGCCCGGATACGGCAGAGATCTGCCGTCTATTTGCCGTGAGCAAGGAAGAGTCCAATGGTTTGAACGACATTGTCCGGGAGCTGACGATGTCGGACGATGAAATCCTGTTATATTGGGAGAACAAACGGAACCTGGCAGCAAATTCTGGTACATGGATGCATTCCATGCTGGAACATATGTTGAATGGATACAAAATCGCAGCCGGGCCCATGCAGGGGGAGATGGATGCAGTCGTCCGATTCCTATCTGGTCTGCAGAACATTGAGGTCTATAGAACAGAATGGTGTATCTATGCCCCGGAGGAGGACCTGGCTGGGTCCGTAGATTTGGTACTCAAAGAGAAGGACAAAAATGTTTTTCATATCGTCGACTGGAAACGGAGTGAGAAGTTAGAAGACAAGTACAACAGCTACGGCAAGAAGATGGCTCCTCCGATTCATGACGTAGATGATTGCCAAGGTCAACACTATCGATTGCAATTGAACGTATACAAATGGATTCTGGAGAACTACTATGACATTGAGGTGCACGAGATGAAAGTCGTATGTGTTCATCCACGCTATCTTCCAAATGGATTCATAGACAAAGTCCCAGACATGCAATCGACCGTCGCGAAGATGATGCAGTGTTGTCGTGACAAGAAGGCTGCTGTCGACATACAGAAAGCTGAGTGTGAAGGCGATGGTGCTGCCCAGCCACATCAAGCATCAGACCATGCCGTCGGGCGTGATAAAATGCCGGACAGCCAAGTCAGCCAAGGACGTGTCCCAGACACAGTTCCCTTTCATGTTATGCTGACAGGGAAAGAACAGGACGAGGACGACATGGAGATTGCCTTGGAGAAACTCATGCTAAAAGAAGATGATGAAGATGCACCTGTATTAGCCAAAAAGAGAAGGTTGATGCCAGGCGCCAACACACATACTTCCAACTGCAAGAAGATGTTTCAAAGGTCGGCGGACATCATCAAGCACACTCTCGATGGCTACGAGGCAGACATGTGCTTACAACCCAACACCATCCTGCAAAACACAACAAACACGCTGAGCACTCTTCAGATGCGATATCCGTGGATGTCGGACCAACTGAGACGTCTGATCATGGTGGCTGGCCATATGTCCAGTGGGAGAATAAGCGACAAACCCATGCTGCCGGATGTTGCCGCCGTCACTTGGATGCTAGAGGGGGATCGTCACATGCGTGTCCACAAGGGTTTCCTCTACATCTACGATGATGATGGCTGTTTCATGCCCTTCGGTGGCATCCCCCCTGAAGCTGTTCTCCATCGAGTTCACGATTTCTTTTGTTGTCTGGAAGGAATCTTTCGACGGATGAAACCCGAAATCAATCGTGGAGCCGATTCCATCGCTAGTGCTATCGCAGCGGATTTACAGAACTTTGATACGGAGTCTGGGTACCTGACAGAATGCAGGACAGCTACCAGCAGGAGATCCCAGGCCCCTGCATACTCCCAGCGACTGGATGCGGACGACGAGGTAGCTCCAGAGCAGGATCAGGCCGCAGATGGTGCAAACAGCGAGTGGCCTTTGGAAATGGCTGCTAGGTGCTGGAAGGTCTCCTGCATCATCAAGCAAGAGCTCATGCAGACTAGGATGATATCACTGTTAGTGGAGTGGTGCGAGACAGAAGATAGACGATCTTCAACCATCTGTTATGATGACATTTGTCTTGCATATGATCGAGCTGGCTCTGATCTCCCCGTTGATGTTGTCAGAAAAGGTCCACGAAATGACTGTTACCTACGGATTCCGCACCCGCTACTAGATCCCGTCATGGAAGCAAACATGGATAGATTGCAGAAATTCTACGAGAGAACCTTTTGGTGCAATCTCGATGTATTCCAGTGCTTCCAGGCGGCCATCGCCATTGCCAAGCGGGGTTTGAACGTCGACCGGTGCTTCATCGGCATCTCCCCTGGTGGCGTCGGACAGAGCTTGTATTCTCTCCATCTCTCGGAGATGTACAAGCATAACCACAGTTACTTCGACCCGAACATTTGGCACCTTGACGAAGAACTCCGAAAACAAGTCGAAGCCTTTGCCAAATGCTTCATATTGACCGGCCAGGAAGCTCCCGAAACCAGCCGTAAAATGCACATCGACCTGTACAAGAAGACTATATCAGGCGACGGCATAATGGGTCGAAAACCATACGGATACAGTACCCGTATGTTCCAGATGATCGGCTGGACCAGATTGGAAGTCAACAGGATGATGGCATTTCTTGGCGTCACGAACAAGAACTTCAATTCTATGTTCAGAAGATCCTTCGTGTGGAAGGCCAAGGCCCGCTTCGTCCACGCCAAGTTCCTTCGACATTACCCAGATCACGAGAAGGACGGGATTTTCGAGGCCGATCCCAGCCTCAGTAAGTTTCTGGCGACNTCCTTCGTGTGGAAGGCCAAGGCCCGCTTCGTCCACGCCAAGTTCCTTCGACATTACCCAGATCACGAGAAGGACGGGATTTTCGAGGCCGATCCCAGCCTCAGTAAGTTTCTGGCGACGTCGCAAGCATCCATTGCTGGGTTGAAACTTCAGTGGGCCTTCGAAATGGATCACAACAAACAAGATTGTTATCAACTTGTTGAAGNGGCCGATCCCAGCCTCAGTAAGTTTCTGGCGACGTCGCAAGCATCCATTGCTGGGTTGAAACTTCAGTGGGCCTTCGAAATGGATCACAACAAACAAGATTGTTATCAACTTGTTGAAGATTACTGCAACGGTGGCGACGGCCACCTGACCGAGGACATCATGAGAGAAGCTTGCGGCTTGCCTGTCCGAGTTCGACAAATACAAGAGGAGGAGGGACTAGGCAATGTGCTGGCGGCGGGACAAGACAGTGCGGAGGAACAGGAGGAAAGAGAGAGCGAGTGGGTCAATCTGAGAAACCACGTAACCACATACATGCTGGACAAGGAGCTCGACGTTCNAGGCAATGTGCTGGCGGCGGGACAAGACAGTGCGGAGGAACAGGAGGAAAGAGAGAGCGAGTGGGTCAATCTGAGAAACCACGTAACCACATACATGCTGGACAAGGAGCTCGACGTTCTGACGTATCATGAGTTCAAGAAGATGACCTTCAAGATAGGCGAGCACCCGAACCTGGCCAAGGGAGATATGTGGGATCAATTGAAGGACAAGGATGTCGTTNACAAGGAGCTCGACGTTCTGACGTATCATGAGTTCAAGAAGATGACCTTCAAGATAGGCGAGCACCCGAACCTGGCCAAGGGAGATATGTGGGATCAATTGAAGGACAAGGATGTCGTTCGCACTGGAATCATTCGACAGAAAACAAGCAAGGAGAAGCCCGGTGCATTCATCCCCAAGATGAGCTTCAGCAGACAGCATTCGGATATATGCCCACAGCCTGAGTTGAACACAATTCAAATGCACTTCGACGAGGAACAAGACATTGGACTGGCAAAGAAGNGTGCATTCATCCCCAAGATGAGCTTCAGCAGACAGCATTCGGATATATGCCCACAGCCTGAGTTGAACACAATTCAAATGCACTTCGACGAGGAACAAGACATTGGACTGGCAAAGAAGTATGCCTACAGCTGCCGTGGTCGGAGTCTGAATGTGGAAACCATGAAGGCCTTCTACAAGTCCATGCTCCCTCCACCCAAGAAGGGACGCCTTCCTAAAGAACAAGAAGAGAGCATGCAGAAGTACCAGACTCTTACTCGGAAGCTGGAAGACCATGAAAATTCCCTAAAGAAGATTCTGACGATGAAGCAGGGATGAAGATTGAGGACCAAACGGTCTGTGGAGGAGGATGAACATGATCTGGCCAGTCAGGATTTTCCGGAAGGACACAGTTGGAGTTCTTTGAAGGATAGTCGAACTACGTCGTATGAGTACTCTGACAAGATGGGTTACACTGTACGGGCAAGGCGCTACATCAACAGTGATGGAGTTCAATCTATGTCTCGTCGACTGCAATATCATGTTGTTGACGGTCACACAGTTGACTTGGACATCCAGAATTGTTGTCTTACACTTCTCCAGCAGATCATCGACANAGAGCTCTTGCCTTCTGTACGGTTTCTTGCATGTGATGCCTGTGTGCCAGGTGACAACCTACCGAATTGGAAAGGCACGTGGGGACAATGGGGATGTGCCGGTGAGCATGTGTGTGTGTTACAAGTCCATGCTCCCTCCACCCAAGAAGGGACGCCTTCCTAAAGAACAAGAAGAGAGCATGCAGAAGTACCAGACTCTTACTCGGAAGCTGGAAGACCATGAAAATTCCTAAAGAAGATTCTGACGATGAAGCAGGGACGAAGATTGAGGACCAAACGGTCTGTGGAGGAGGATGAACATGATCTGGCCAGTCAGGATTTTCCGGAAGGACACAGTTGGAGTTCTTNGGAGGAGGATGAACATGATCTGGCCAGTCAGGATTTTCCGGAAGGACACAGTTGGAGTTCTTTGAAGCATAGTCGAACTACGTCGTATGAGTACTCTGACAAGATGGGTTACACTGTACGGGCAAGGCGCTACACCAACAGTGATGGAGTTCAATCTATGTCTCGTCGACTGCAATATCATGTTGTTGACGGTCACACAGTTGACTTGGACATCCAGAATTGTTGTCTTACACTTCTCCAGCAGATCATCGACANCAACAGTGATGGAGTTCAATCTATGTCTCGTCGACTGCAATATCATGTTGTTGACGGTCACACAGTTGACTTGGACATCCAGAATTGTTGTCTTACACTTCTCCAGCAGATCATCGACAAGGTTAAGCCGCAACCCCCGATGCCAACCCATCTTGTCGAGCTCATGGATCGTCTGGTGAATGATCGGGCGGCTGTGTTGAGTCAGCTTGGGCTTCACATCGTCGAAGGCAAGGAGATGATCAACACTGTCCTCAATGGCGGCAGTCCACCATCCGCACTAAAGAACAACGAGATCGTCCATGGCTTGCAAAGAATCTCGCAGTATGTCAGATGGATGGCCTGTAATCTGCTGCACGACGACTACATGTCGCTTGCAGACAACAAGCAGAAGACGTTCCCATCGTCCACCATCCTTTCTCTTTTGTGGACATCCATTGAGGACATGATCCTACAAGGTTGGACGAAGCATTTATTGAACAACCCCAACAAGCCGAAGCATCTGTCTCTCCATTTTGACGGTGTTCGGATATCAGCTGATCACATTGGAGTTTCGCAGGAGGACTTCATTAAGGACTGTGAAAAATCCATCAATATGCGGACTGGCTTCANGCCGAAGCATCTGTCTCTCCATTTTGACGGTGTTCGGATATCAGCTGATCACATTGGAGTTTCGCAGGAGGACTTCATTAAGGACTGTGAAAAATCCATCAATATGCGGACTGGCTTCATGGTGAAGATTGTACCCAAGAAGCACTTGTCCTTCATTGAATTGGTGAGGGGTAAGAGCACACATGCCAATGCATTGAAGAATGTGCCTGCTCTGCTACTTCAANTGCGGACTGGCTTCATGGTGAAGATTGTACCCAAGAAGCACTTGTCCTTCATTGAATTGGTGAGGGGTAAGAGCACACATGCCAATGCATTGAAGAATGTGCCTGCTCTGCTACTTCAACAAGGTAACTGCATTCCCTGTGCCCTCTGGCACACGATTCCGCTTTCTAGACCGGCCGTGACTGCAGCGATTTCGGATGAGTCTGTGGCGCAANCAACAAGGTAACTGCATTCCCTGTGCCCTCTGGCACACGATTCCGCTTTCTAGACCGGCCGTGACTGCAGCGATTTCGGATGAGTCTGTGGCGCAAAACCAGAATGCGAAGACGCAGCGGTACCGAGACTACCGTTCGGTGGCGTCCATGTGCTCCCTGGATATCGTTGGCTGCCTTGGTTTGCCAGAGTCCCATGTCAAGTCTTTCGTGATACACTACGAAGGGGGTGGCGTTCCACATTGCCTGGCTGTTCGAGTGGATGCTTCTGGAGGTGGTGTGACCATCATTGACGGTGCCACGGTGTACAAACTCAACATTGCCACACTTAAGGAGATTCATGCTGCGGCAGTGGATCATGTCACCTTGATATCATTCTGGAAGAAAGATTCACAGGACAAGAACGACAGCAAATCACGAATACTGTTGGATATGGTGGCAGGAGCACGTGATGTTCCCGATGAGACGGACGAGGATGCATCCGAGGACGGTGTCGAGGCCCCGACTATACCTGGTGCAAGCCAGATTTCGTTTGACGAAGATGGTNTGGATATGGTGGCAGGAGCACGTGATGTTCCCGATGAGACGGACGAGGATGCATCCGAGGACGGTGTCGAGGCCCCGACTATACCTGGTGCAAGCCAGATTTCGTTTGACGAAGATGGTGTCCCAGTTTTTACTGACAACATTCTGGTCCGTCTGCGGCAAGAAACACACGACGTGATGGAAGACATTCAGAAGATCTCTGTACGACGCGAGGGAAGACGACAGTGCCCGCTCTGCCCATTCAGGTCTTTCTCCCAGCTTCGCTTGCTGAAGACTCACATCGCAAAACATCATACCAGCCAGAACCAGTACGTATGTTCGGGGACAAAGCAAATCAAAGTCATACTGGCTTTGCATGATCATGCAGCTTCTTCGCAGACCACGTCGGACAATATGTTACAGGAAAGCTCTGCAATTCTCAGGACCATGGTTTGGCCGTCACTGCCATTTACACAGAACAACATAGACAAGCAAATTCGGCTGGTCTTCGATGCCAGTGGACCGAAATATGTCAATGTGTCCAACCTCGGCACCAGCATCCAAGTCCGACGAGTNGTCTTCGATGCCAGTGGACCGAAATATGTCAATGTGTCCAACCTCGGCACCAGCATCCAAGTCCGACGAGTTCGCAATCTGTACTATACACACCCTTTTGCAGATCTGGTTTTGAGAGAGATGGTGTTGAATCATGCACAGGCTGCTAGACCGCATGAATACTAATAATACGGGTAGGGTCGATGTGTGATACATGTACACGAAGATTAACTAAGGTCCGAACAGTATCCACCCGATNAGATGGTGTTGAATCATGCACAGGCTGCTAGACCGCATGAATACTAATAATACGGGTAGGGTCGATGTGTGATACATGTACACGAAGATTAACTAAGGTCCGAACAGTATCCACCCGATGTCATATGGCTGCCCTGGCATCGGACAACAAGCTCTCGAGTTTGTTTCCTCGACGCTCACCCCATTGGCTGCCGCTGCTGGAAGACATCGCCACATCTCCAGCCTTCGCCACCAAAATGGAGAGCATGAGTACCGTCCTGATGCAGCAGGATGAATGGCACTATATCAGCATGGACGCTACCTTGAAGCTGTGCATGAAGCTGATGGGCCAAGCCTCCTACAGGTCGCCNCCAAAATGGAGAGCATGAGTACCGTCCTGATGCAGCAGGATGAATGGCACTATATCAGCATGGACGCTACCTTGAAGCTGTGCATGAAGCTGATGGGCCAAGCCTCCTACAGGTCGCCTAAACATGTGCGCGATGATGCGCCTTTTGGCGATGAGCTGGCTTGGCGAAGACTGCTGACAGTCCGAGGGCGGACAGGTGCTGTCCTGATGATGCAGCCACTTCAGAATGAATCTGCTGAGCAAATTGTGGACGCCCTGGTACAGCACTTCTCCGTGGAGCAGCTTGGATCGGTTGTCCACATTGGGACGGTGTCAGGTAGTCTTTTTCTCTTCACACAGCTGAAGGTGATATGTCCCTCCATGAGATCACTCCTTCTGGACCCAATACATCTGGCCATAGTTTATGAGTATGGATTCTGGAATAAAAAAGTCCGGGATCCAAGCAACTTCGTCGCATACTCAGAAAGACTATATCTGTGGACACCAGGCTGGATCCGCCAATGACCCCACGTAAGATGCTACCATGCTTACGAGCAGGAAACAAAGACATAGAGATGAAATACCGAGACATGATCACAAACTCATCTATGACTTCGGCGGAGAGCAGCAGCATCCTGGATGAACTGGATACGGAGGTGCCGTTCAAAAGTCGATTGGAATTTATACAGTCCATCGCGGCACTGTGCCAGAGATACCCAGCCGAAGTCAACAAAAAGATCGCTGGGGCAAACAAACAGATCAGTAGAATTCTCTGGTCTGCATGTGCACCGGATCGGCTGGAATGGTTGATGAATAACCTTCGCGTGAGACACGCCATTCAGCCGTCATATCGATGGTTTCTGCCAAGCGGAACCTCGAGCAATGAGGCGTTACACGCCGAAATTAATGCATGGTCGCGAAGCACGAATGCTATGCATCGCTCAACCCTTGCATTGAAGCTGATGTATTTTAGGTACATCAAGTTATTGTTGCATTATTTGTCCGTCCANTTACACGCCGAAATTAATGCATGGTCGCGAAGCACGAATGCTATGCATCGCTCAACCCTTGCATTGAAGCTGATGTATTTTAGGTACATCAAGTTATTGTTGCATTATTTGTCCGTCCAGTATCCTCTCTCACATGTGGTCAGTGCCAGCATGCTGCTAAGCAGATCCCTGCACACCTCGCTGTGGACTAGAGATACTTGGACTGCATGGTGCTCTGAGCAATCCTCAGAAAGTGTACCCAAGAAGGCCGTGTTGACATTGTCCTCGTCTAGAAAGTACGAGGAGAATTTGGTTCGTCAACACGTGCTTAAAAAGCCTGCCTCCAAGAGGCATGGTAAACAATTTACTAAGAAGCGTGTGACACCACTATCCGTGAAACGGAGGCACACTTTGCGAAGTGCGGGTGTCAAGGCACAGAGACACGGCTGAGTGTTCAAAAAACAAGTCTAGCCAATCTTTCGGTTACACAGCAATCCGATAACTGTTCGTGCATGTACGCATTGATGTGTATGCAGGCCATCGCGACTCCAACGACCGATGATGCAGGGTCCTCGGATGTCTTAGGGTAAGAGGCTGAAAGTATTATTGTAATTATAACACGGCCGTGATAATATCACCAAACCACACTTTCGAATTGTGTGTAAGCTTGATGTGAGGGCTCACGATGGTTGCCGGATTGACTTATCTGACGACGCATACATCATGTNGTAATTATAACACGGCCGTGATAATATCACCAAACCACACTTTCGAATTGTGTGTAAGCTTGATGTGAGGGCTCACGATGGTTGCCGGATTGACTTATCTGACGACGCATACATCATGTATGCATGTTAGACGATAAGTTAAACACCGGTAGATTCCAAAAGTCCATATCGATCTATGAGACAGCAACGGTGATTGGATGTACATGTTGCATCATACATGCATCTTGCATGCATGCTGACTGAGAAGATTATATTCTGCCATCCACATAANGCAACGGTGATTGGATGTACATGTTGCATCATACATGCATCTTGCATGCATGCTGACTGAGAAGATTATATTCTGCCATCCACATAAATTCTGTACTAAATTACATCTCTAGCCCTATCACAAACTTTCCAGTGTAATGTCTGCGTACTGTGTATTACGTGTATCGGATTTAGCTAGGCAATTTATATTGTATATATATCAGGCTAGCTAAATAGACCCTAAAGGTATCGGGCTCATATGTTTATAGGGCTCAGAATGGAGCAGTTTCTGACACTCCCACACCTGCAACCTCCTTTTGCGAGTCTTTGGCTGTCAGTATGTGGCGGAGAGAACCAGTTTTCTGTCGGAAGAGAGTCTGCCTGACTGGCTGTCTGTCCCCACATCCTTGTTTTCCTCGCAGATGCCCATGCTCCTAAGGATCGCGGTGAATGCCGCCCTCAGCACAGCTGGCAAGGCAGCGAACTGGCTCACAGCGGTGGGGCTGCACCTCGTGCCGAGTAAGTCTTGCAGATGGCTCAGATTTCCGACAATCCCTCTGCAGCACTGCACGTCGTAAGCCTCAACTTAACCAGCCCCGGCCCCTGCCTTCTCGCAGTATAGTCATCGCATGTCTCACGGCGTTCCGAGCACTTCGGATTCAGTATTTACGCGGCAGAGCAGCTATGTAGTGTTGCAGTGTCGCTTCTCGACTTGGAGGTTGAAGCACTTTTGGCCTACCTGCTGCCAACTGTACTTCTGCCCCGAAGATCCCCCCCGGCGTGAGAGGTCTGATGGGTACGTTTCAGACAACCCAAGGCTCCTCCAAATGGAAGTCGAGCTCCTGCAGAAGTCGTCCATCACAGATGGAGCCGCTGCTCTTCCGCAAGCCTCCCTGGAAGGAGGAACTTGGGGCTCAAGGTTTAGCGTAGGGTCGTAGGAACTGGGGGTGCGTGGTTTGGGGAGGGTAGAGGAGCGAGGTTGGAGAAGTCCATTCGAGTCGCTTAAAGACTTGGTACTCGTAGCTGCAGGCAGGTGCTGTGTTGCCAACAGCGAGTGGACCGACTCCAACCGTCACAACTTTCTCCGTCCCGCTAGCTTTGGCGGACTATTCGTGTGTTTCAGTCTGAGCGGAGATCCGAGTGTTTTTGGGGAATCGAAGATCCGTGTCGAAGGCTTTGTCCGCCTTCGTCTTTGCTCGAAGCTGGCGCCAAGCCTTGTGCCAGATGGAGGCACGCACCCGGCTTTGGAGCGGTTCTGCGGTCCTAGCGAGTCAAGGCTTGATGACATTCCTCAAGACTTAATGTCGGTTTCTGCCATTGAAGTTGGGAGGAGGTCTTGCGATGATAGCCGGCGTGAAGTTGAGGCAGAACCAGGCGAAGCATAACACTCTTTCTTCTGGGATGTCTCTGTGGCACTTCCCTGTTGCAGGACATAAGACAGCCCAATGCCGCCTGGCATGAATTGCATCTGCATGTCATGACGATCCTGGCGCAACCGCCCGTCCTTGGGTACAGTGCCTCCCCTCCCACTGCAGGCTCCTTCCATAACAGATAGGATCACAGATTCCCCAACAATGAGGAACAGACGGCACCAAGACCCACGAACCCCTAGGAACTTCTGTGCCCCAACTCGGCTCCCACGTTCAGTCGCCCAGGGCTCGCTTCAAAGCCTCGGCCTCGCAGCGTTGGCCGCTGCCGGACGCTGGGAGCAGGCCCTGGCGATGCTGGTGGAGGCATCTCCGCAGTCAGAGGGCCAAAGACCCGCTGATTGAATATTCTTTAACTCAGAATCAGGCCCCGGGAAGCAATAGACTTGTTAGAAATCAGGGTATTCTATGGTATGTTTCGAGACAGCGGTCTCATGCTGCACAGACCTATGTAGCCTGCGTTTGGGCCTTCTAAGCTACAAGCTGAGAAAGGTGAGGGTTTGCCCACCCAAAACAAGCGCAGTAATCTGAGAGCTGTTCGGTCTTAACAATAGTAGTGACTTGTTCACCCAAGCCCGGCCCTTCGTAGTTCAGCAGAAGCGTTAACTTACATTAACACACAGTGTCTGACAGTGTCTCGATCCGGACCTGCAGTGATTCCACACTGTGGGGCCCCATGAAATGGGTCGGGCCTAATTGCGCTCTTGCAGGTTCTGGATGTGGATGTTCGCAGCTCGGCGTGAGGTGTGAAGATACGACGACGCCGGACCAAACCTCAAGGAACTTGGCATTACAGCGATGTGGAATCCTCTGGCGCTCAAAGTTTTCGACAGAGATCCTGTACTCAAATTGGGTTTGGGGCCTTTCGGGTATTTTGATTAGGTTCCTGCATTAGATCACCTTCCATCGAGATCGGTTTTAGGCCTCTTCAACGAAGTCCTTGGCGCCTGTGCTCGCCGGGGCCACTGGGAGGCGCTGTTCTGCTGGGGTTCTGGGGATTCCTCATTCCAAACGAGTATACAGTATAATGTGCCCCTTGGGGGTTCCTTATTATAACTATAGCACAACACACCCCCAAAACCCTATTCTAATTATTAAGGCGCCTGAATTAGATTGCTAAGTGATCGATTCGAAGGCTTTTCCCACTGGTGCGTGCGTGGACAGTCGCGCAAGCCTCCATCGCATCCACCATAATTTCCTGGCATTTCTCCTTTGCGTGTTCAATACCGAATGCTCGTGATACTTAGATGTGATTGCATGTCGTTGCCCCTGTGCTTGATAGACTTTCTCCAACACCGTGCTATTCTGCCCATATTTTGTTGCACGGTGTGTGTTTTGATGTTGTTGTCGCCATTCCCGCATGCATGCATATCTTATGTGTGCCCCAAAGCTTGTTGCCATGTTGGCATAGCTGCGAAGGCTGCAGCGAGCTGCAGGGGTATGCAACATGGGGGTATCTCTCTGCCAAGTTCTGCGAGCCTTTATCTTATCTTTTGCTCCTTGGGCGTTCGTTCCCGTTGCAGATTGCCAAGCTCATGTGCCTTGCCAGTCTTGCCTTCACCTCCTCTCATTTCGCCTGTCGCACCGTTTCCTCTGCCGTCTTACATGCATTTGGTTGTCAGCAGCGTGTCGTCTCCGCTAACGATTCCAGCTTGCTAATTTTAGAAAATCGTACTTAGGGATGAGCAGACGTGGTAAGCAGGTGTTGTGTGTCAAGTTGTAGGATAGCCGCAATGAAGCTACGGCTACGGTATAAATTGCATTACCACCTCCTTTCTAAGTCCCCTGATCCTCCCAGCTCATTGCTAATTTTGCACCCGTCCTGTTTGCAGTCTGCTTCCATGCTTCAGGATATGGCCTTCGTTGTGCTCGGACTTGTGACAAGCAGTATTGTCGAAATAAGTCCACGCTAACGACCAAGCCTGCTGAGTGTTTGTTTGACATTGGTCTGACAGCTTTCTTCTTGGTATGCTGTTTTTTGCGCAATCAATGGGTGCATTCGATACAAGTACGAGCCTCCATGTTTCAACACATCGCCTAGGAGCGGTTGCGCAAGAGTTGGGAAGAGAGTGCGGAAAACAACATCATGACATCACTGCACTTGCATCGCTTCGTGTTGCCGGGCAATCGGGAAGCAGGCTGCGCTTGCGGTGCTGGCGATGTTGCCTGCCCGGAGCTTGGCAGGCTGAGAGCAGAGTCTGAAATTTGAACAAGACTAACAGCGCATCTCGATGTGCTGGCAGGGACCGTGGTCTCTTTCACAACAGCAATCGACGCTTGCTCGCTGGCAGGCCAGTGGCAGCAGGTGCGGGGTTTGGGTGTAAAATGCTTGATGGAGGATGGATGTCCCAGGCTTTGGCAGACCTGCTCGTTCATCGGAGGTTTGTCCCGATGCCTTGCCGAGCGAGTAGACTCACGGAAGTGTTGGTTAACACTTCCAATGCAATGATTACAATGTCAGTGGGAGTGTATTGAGTATATTTAAGCTTTGTCGACTGCTCTTCTTTTCGCCGAAATGAGAAGCCTTTCTGGCTAAACCGAGCTTAAATCCCTGCAGACTGCGAAGAGGAAGAGAGCGACTGGGAGCGAATGTAGTATCTACGTATCTACGTACCCCTAAACCCTAAACCCTAGACCCTAAACCCTTAGTCGAAACCCTTGGAGGAACCCCACTCCCTCAACCAACATGGTAGTCTTGGAGGCTGCAAGGCTGAAAAGACACGAGGGTTCAAAAAAAAAACTAAAACCCTAAACCCTAAAACCCTAAATCCTAAACCCTAAACGGATAGAGGTACTGTAGTGCTGGTGCGAAAAGGCGGCGGCGCTCCTGGAGCCCATGGCGAAGTCTGAGGCAGAGGCACGGCTCTTCGAGTCTTCGAGGTTCTGGGGCCTTTTTTGGGGGTTCTGGGGCCTTTGGGGAGCTTGGGGGTTTCAGGGTTAGGGTCTGAGGTTTTGGGTTTGGTCCAACTGTAGAGAGGACGCACAGCAGGCAGCTTGTCTTGGACCTTGGGTCCCTCCAATCAGTTATGCGCTGGTGATAGGCTGTCATGGAGTTCATGGTACCAGCTTTGAGTTTTCTTGTCCGTTGAGGTAGTCTTTGTCCGGGGCTGTGTGTGTGTGTGCATGAGGGTATCTGAGTCGCCAGCCCTGAAAGCTCAAACCTCATACCTTAACATGGATCATGAGTCCTCAAAACCAATTTAGCACGAAAGGGGTCAAACCTGCATGTGGCGTGATTGCCTTCAGACCCCTGTGACAGGAGCAAGACAGCCCAAAAGGTGTCGATCCTTCATGTGCGCGACAAGACTCCGAAACCCCAGAAGCAACGCAGCACGAAAGGGGTCAAACCTTCAGGTTGCCCGAGAACACTCCTCAAGCCCAGAAGCAATGCCGAAGGAAGGGAGTTACACCTCCAAAGGTGAAGAGTCTTAAATCCGAGAAGCCCCTGACACCGGGAGCACATGGCTTTCGTTTCTTCTGGCACAATCCGAGCTTGACAGGGTCTTCGATTGAAGATGTCATGGCTTAGGGTTACCGGCTGCCGGTTTATGGGCGTTTAGATTTCAGATTTTCCTAAGATCCAAGACCAGTTTCAGGGCTGTAGGATTTTTAGGAGGTTTATGGTTTGGCATTCGGCCCCCTTGTGCGAATCAGGCGAACGTCATCACTTTCAATGCCCTCATTGGAGTCTGTGGCAACCTGGCGTGCAGGATTGAGAACCCCACATCATGAAGAGGCATCAGTAACTCTCACAATTGTCCTTTATCCAATGGGTTTCCCAGAAAATATGGTATGAGTATGAGAACCCCAGCAAAGAGGGTTCAGAAACCATCCACAATACACAAGGACAAGATGCAAACTGCTAATCTCCCCAAGCCAAACAGAGAACGCTTCACTAAGGCCAAGGAAGCGCATGGAGCCGAGGTCTCGATCTCCTCAACGAAATGCAGGCTGGGGGCTTTGAGGGGTCCAAGGCTTTCGCCAGGGAGCCTCACTTGTCTACGGATGGGGGTATGTGCGCAACAACGCAAGACAGCCACAACAACAAGGACGCATGGGGAATACCATTGAGAACAACAACATTGCACACAGAACACCTCGGAGCGCATAAGAACGCACAAAGCACCACACGAACACGTCAGTCAGTACACAAAGAGCACATCACAACGCAAGAAGATGCCAACAGTATTCAGTTTCGTCAGTCTCTTCGAAAGCCCCAAGCCAGGCCCTGCGCCCATATCTGCGAACGTGGGAGCACTGCGCAATCCCACAGGTGGCGGCAGTGCGGCAAGATCACATCAGCACCGGGGCCTGTGTGGCTTGGCTTGGAGAGTTCCGCTTCAGATCTGAACCTCGCAATACAGGGGCCTTGTAAATATTGGAGTGGGGTGTTGGGGTGTACGCTAGTAGAATCATTACAATTAAGGAGCCCTAAGAAACCCTGTCTAATCCTATGCGTGCATGAGCTGTTTCTTTTGGCGTCGTGTTTTGCGCGATGAAGCCATCTCCCAATTTCTCTAATTAGGCAGGAGCCTGGCGGGGTCGAGGCTCTGCGAGGGCTGGAAGAGTGTCTTCGCGTCCATGTGGAGCCTTGAGCTCCCGAATCTGGAAGTTGAAGAGCTCACACTTGCACTCGCGCATTTTCAGTCAGTCGAGCACCTTTGCGAGGGATGTAGTTGTTTTCGTTCTGGCTCGATCCGAAGCTGCCGTTGTTTCGAGGATTGAAGGGGGAGCAGGCAGAGATGTGGAGAGCTTGCACTGCCAAGGTGAGTGGAGCAGCCCGTGCTTGGATGTGGGAGGAGGCACAGAACACATAACCCCGTGGCATGCAGTCGGTATTGGGTCGCGCTGTGTTTGTCCGGGCCTGTGCCTCGTCCCAATTCCCAAGAGATGGGGCTTGACAGCATTCGGCCCAAATCTTGGATTCAGAATGAGGTTGCGATGTATGTTGACTTTTATGCATGAAGCTGCCCCTCTGCATGTAAATCACTGCTGCCGGATATGGTGTGAAAGTGCGCTGCTGTGCTGCCAGACATGGCAGGCGACGGAGCTTGTTGCGGCGCTCCCCTCGCAGCAGCTGCGCGGCGATGCTTCGGGGCTAGCAGTATGGAACCGGATGTGGGGTTATAGCCACACACACACAGACAAGCACACACACACACGCACAGACGAGGGACATTTAGATCCGGACGTCATGGTCTTGGCCCCAGAGTCCCAAGCCCAAGTGAGGTCGTCATCCAAAGTGCTGCCGTTTGCGCCTGTGGTGAGGCCGAGCGATGGCGACAGGCCTTGGGTTTCGCGGACTCTGACGGTTGTAGTTTGCCAGCATCGCCAGATCGGAACATTGGCCGATGTCTCGACAACCCAGGAGTCATAGAGCTAATCAATTGTGGGTGCCAACTTGGGAAAGGAAGGCTGCTGCAAACTCCGCAGGGTAGCAATTCGAGAGGTGCCCGTCAGAGCAGAGTCACAAGTCAGAACTGCAATGGTTTGGATAAGTCATGCCAACTACAAACTCTCAAACCCCGAAGCCCGAACTTCGCCTGGCCTTTGCGAGAACGATACCCAGCAGGCCATGGATCTTTTTGGTACCTTGAAGCCATCGGCCCTTCGAGTGGCAGGGGCCCTTTGGGGGAGACCTAGGGTGTGCAGTCCTGCGCCATGTTTTCAGGGAAGGGGCCACGCTGGAACGAGCTTTGAGCTTTTTGAAATCCTTCTTCGAAATTCCTTAGAGCTGGATCGATCAACCATCTCATATGTTTGGCGATGTGTATGTTTCGCCTGTGCAAGCTTCACTGAACAGTGGTGATCGCAGCCGTTGAGCAGTCGCGCCCATAGCCCCTTCTTCCAACGCGGCCGGCAGCCATGCGCGAATTCTTGAACGTGTCCACGACACTGACGGTGGTGGCACCTTGTGCTGAAAGATGGGGCTTCAAGATCCGCAGACTCCCCTACTACGAGACTACGATACTGTTGCAGAAGTAATAGGTCAGGATTCACAATCATGCGGCCTTGTTTTCTGAATGTTTAATCTGGCAGTGCCGCAAGGTTGCCTGTTGTCCCAGTTTTCCTGTTCTAGAAGCCGCCACCACGAGCGACATTGCCGCTCCGAGGTGCTCTGCGCCGCCACTCTGCTGCTGTCGGAGGCTCCCGCCTTCACCGCAGGTGTGACCGGCCACGGGGTCGAGGCCTCGACCTCCTGGCAGTGAATCCGAAGCGGAATCCGATTGAGGATCCCTCCTCTGAGGCACCGCAGCACAATCGTGTCTCCTCCGCCAAGGGTGCCGCCACCTTTGCCTCTGCTCACGAGGCCTCGCTGTGGCATCTCGCACAGTCCGAGATTTTAGGGCGCTTCCACGCAGTCAGCCGAACACAGCTTTCAGGCTCTGGGCACCCATGGCGTTCTCTGCTTCGGCATGGGCTTCGGTGCCCTGGTACTTGGCACGCAAGACTCCCTCCAAGCACGGGTGCAGAAGAGCCAGGAAGCCAAAGCCAAAGAAACCCAATGCAACCGCATTGATGCCGTCGAGGTAGCTGTGGGACGAGGCCTTGCTGCACGCCGCGCGCAGGGCTCTGACATCGCGGCTCCTTGATTCTCGAACTGCTGATCGGACATGCACTGCCCATTACGTTCGGGGCCCGAGCTTCGGGTATTCGTTTATACCGCGGGTTGCTGTTGGTCTGTGTCAATTCAAGTCAATTAGAGAAGTAGAAGAGCTTTGTAGCTTTGTCTGTGTGTTCGAGAGTGGCACATTGACTTTTTGTGGTATCCTCAGTGCTGGCATCGATCCGTTGAGAATCCACATTCCCAACAGAATCACAGCACCTCAGGTGAAGGAGGCGGCGGACATTTCCAAGATTGCTTATCTGCAGGACGTCGTAGTCTCCCGCGCCGTGAAACTCGCACCTCCAACCCTGCAGCGCAACACAAAGCTTCACTAAACTGTACCCTTCTACCGTGCAGCATACACCCGTATATAGTATATACCGTATGGAACCATAGCCCCGTAAAGTCTTAGGTATAGTACATACGTCATACATAAATCTTTACACCCCAAACCGCCTCCCGGCAGGACATCCCTCGAACCATCGTGGAGAAGGATGCCTTGGAGCTGATCCTGAAGAACACACCTCGGGACCAGTGGGAGAACCCCCCTGAGGACAGCTACCTCTACACGGCCACTCCCCAATGCAATGGGAGATTTTTTACAACATGAAGGAATCCCAAAAGGTACACCCTAATTCATTGTCGCATCCCTACTCTCAGGACCTCAAAACAGGCCCTCCGAATATGTTAAGAACTGCCCCAGCCATCTTCAGGGCCTTCGGTTCGATCCAGGATTGGATGATCCCTGGTGATAGCAGCAGGTTCAGGCGTTAAACTCGGGGGTTGGATCTGTGGGATGACGGAACTAGCAGCAAAGTGGCGGATTGCTTAGGTGAAGGCCTTCGCGGAGATGTACGGCCCCGGAAAGGCCACCAAGATGGGCTGGTGGGAGTCTTGCCAGCAGAAGGCAGCCAGGGTTTGCTTGGTGCTGGATGCAGCAGGTGTGCTTTGAAGGCTGGGACCACACCGTTTCCCCGAGAACCGAGGACTACTACCGCCTAAAGATGGACATGCCGGACTGCTGCCCTCGGGTTATGGCGGTGTCTTTCTTTCGGTTCTCCTTCGCAAAAACATGAGCCGGAACAGCTGGCAGATGCCGTTCAAGTTCACTTGCATCACACCGCAAATGGGTATAGGAACCGGGCTGATTTAACTTGGACCTTGAAGGAAGGCATTGCCGTGAAGCAGACCTAAACTCAAACCCTCCAAACCCCAAGCCACAAGCAACGGTCCAGGACACCACCCGACTGAACTCGGAGCGGGAGCTGCAGGACTTGGGTTTCCGGTTTCTTATGGGGCCATCAAGAAAGGTAATCTGCGAGGCTGTGTTGCAGAAACAATGCCGACAAGAGGGAGGAGTTGACTCGTGCACAAGTGCTGCTAAACAATCAGGACTCGAGCGCTGCAGTGCCATATAGCATGTAGCCTCAGTTGGGTAGCATGTCATCACTCCCAAGTGTCGAGGAGATTGAGGAGTACGAGAAGCTGATGATGTCAGGCTCACCGGGAATTGGATTTCACGCATGTATGCCAGTCTGTCTCGCAAGCATCCTCTGCAGCATTACTTTAACTTTAACCCTTGGCAGCCTGCTTGCGTCGAAGGCAACTTAGTTTTGGCACCGTCGCTCATCGCACAAGATTTAGTGGAGATACTTGTAGCATCCAATTTGGCAGGCAAGGTTCCCTTCGCAGTGCCGGGCCCTTCTGGCTACTTTTTCACGGGCTTTGTCACGCAGTGGAAGGGCAAGGACGGGGCGGAGCATCAGAGATTCGCGCTGGAAGAACCTGATTGCCAAGCCTTTCAGATGCCGTGTGCGTAACGACAGTATCCTCAGCACGGCGCACACCAGAATACTAGTACATCTAGTACAGTAGTGGCGGCTGTGAAGCATTTTGATTGTGACTTTAACTTGTTGGGCAGCGATTCCTGCGTGGCAAGAGCGCAA
Organism: Symbiodinium sp. clade A Y106; assembly: GCA_003297005.1. Classification (NCBI taxonomy): domain Eukaryota; class Dinophyceae; order Suessiales; family Symbiodiniaceae; genus Symbiodinium; species Symbiodinium sp. clade A. The sequence goes on along the minus strand of BGNK01001214.1, from coordinate 135,866 downwards.
GAGCCCACCGATGCTGCCGATGCCTAGATCACGTACCCTAGTTTAAAAGTTTAAACCGAAACCTATCGGTCTTAGCAAAACCGACCCGCCACGATGGGCCCTGAGACTTGAATCCCTGGACCCCTTTACGGTCGCACCCAATGAACCCTCCTAAACCCGAAACTCGAATGGCACTACCTATACCAGGAACCCCGCCAGGCAAAGTCCGAGTGCGAGTGCTGAAACTAGCAAAACCCTACACCCGGAAACCCAAACCTCCTATCGGGAATTCTGAACGCTAACCATGCAGAAGGAAGAGTTTCCAGCAAAAAAGACAAGAAACCCCAACACCCTGAGTTTTTCAATTTTTATCTTTCGAGGAGCCCTTTGCAGGCGACCAGGTCATCACCTTGACGGAGAACGGACTCTTCGCCAAGCAGTTCCTCAGTGCGGCTCCGACTATGACCGGCTTTCGCGCTTCTGGGTCCAGGGTCTTCGGGTTTCAAGGTCGGGCCCTGGGTTTGGGTTCAGGCATTCCATTTAGGTCTCTGTTAACATGCCTCACTCCCACACCACTTCAGGCCCTGGCCTTCTACCGCGAGGGCCTGAAGCCCTGGCAGCGAGGATTGGAGATCCTTGCCTAAAGCGGGGGGGCTGCCTTCTCCAGGGGGTGTCAATAGAGACGCTGACGTGAAGTCTCGAAAGAGGATACACAACCCATGGTAGTTTCAAACCTGTCTATGGTCTTAGTTTTAGTTACTTTGGTCGGGAAGAGCTTGTGTATTGCGCATCGACCGGGATGTCGATTTCAGGAGATTTGTTCCTTTGGCTACCGGTACCCCGATGTCTAGATGGAAACATATCGGCATGTTCAGAGCCACGTGGCAATTCAGTCGTCCCTTCCCGCACTCCTTAGAGGGCAGGAAGGCAGGAAGGCTTAGGCTTGTCAACGTCGGCCTAGTCTGGACATTGACTAAGGATTGGCATGGCCCACGGTGACCTGGCACCCCAAACAGGTCTCTGTTCTGCGGACTTAGGCAGATGCACTAGGTTTCAGGGTTTCACGTCTGCGAAGAGAGCTTTGCGGATGCACCGGATCAAGCTTGTGACAACAGACCCCAAGATCCTGCGACCGCAGCCATCTGGGGGCGAGCCTTTAGGCCCAGGCACGCGAGCTGAGAATTTGGGGTTGTAAGGGTACTTGAAGCAGTTGCTCGAGTGCGAGTGCTAGAAACAAGGTAGTTGAAGCAACGCCCAGGCTATTTCCTGATCGGGCCGTTCACCTCCCTCGGCCCATTGAGGAACACGCCTGAGGCTTTGGCATGTCTCGGGCTTTCGGGTCTTTAGCTTGATAAGCACCTACCAGCCCAAGTCTTCTTGGCCCTTGTCTCAATGTTCGAGCCGGGGCACCCTAGCGAAAGATGCGAGTAACAAGTGCCATCGGCTGTTGATCACTGCATTGGCGGACTCTGAGAGGCTGCCACGGTCGGATTGCTTTGCGGCTGCGCTATCGTCGGCATTGTTTCCGCCCGGAACCCAGTGCAGACTAGAGCAAGGCTGGTTGGTGAGTGCGTGTGTTGCCGAGACGGTAGAAGTCCAATTGCCACGCAGACAGAGCGAGTCGCGTGCTGTGCACTGCGAATGGCACAGATTGGTGGATTGATCTTCGGCTCTACCATCAAGCCTACTCGCTTTGACAAGGCCACTTCCGTCTCATAGCTGTTGCTGGCAGGGAAATCCCACACGTCGGGCTTGTTGAGCGGTTTGGAAGGTAGGTATAAGATGTTCGGGACAGGGCAGCGCGACGGGGTATCTGGCAGCAGGTACTTGAGCCTTGAGGGGGGGTTCAATGCGAAGCATTGACTTCCCCTAATCTCCCAGTCTTGACATCAGCTCCTCACCCTAAGCACCCCAACACTCGCATGGCAAAACACGCCCTACCCAACAGTAGACTATAAAACCGATTCGTTGATCTACCCCACAGACCCAAAAGCTCCAACTTTCACCTCGCAGCCTTGAAGGACGGCGACAAACCGGGAGCCGGCTTCCTGGCTAAGCAGAGGAGTTCTGGCACGTCCGGAGCACTTTTCAGTACCATTCCCCGAAATTCCCTGATAGAGATCTTCGGTGTATATCAGCTTGAGCTTGGTTGGAGCTTGCATTCTACTTCAGCAGAGTAGCTACTGAAGTGATGCCGAAATCAGAACCTCCGAACCTCAGGCTTCATCGAGATGATCAATTGGCATGCCGTTGGGGGTTTGGGCGGAGCTGGCTTCGCGCATGCGCTCATCACGGCCTCTTGCCTTGACGATGCCGAGCAAATCTTGCAAATGATGCCCGGCATCGAGCAATCGCCTTTTTCAACCAACTTCTGGGACGAACAGCACTGCGGACGTTCCACAACACGCAAAGTACCACAAAGCGACCTTGCCCTACTGTGCCCAGGTCTTTGGTTCAGGCTGAGGATGCAACGAGTTGAGACGAGCTTCTTTTTGAAGGGGCACCTGCGTAACCTGGCTGTACTCTCCCCGCAGACGATCGTGCACTGCAGTGCAGATTACGGATTGATGGATACGGCGTAGCAGTTTGTCGCGGGATGACAGCCAGGCTCGCAGGACCTGCAGTGGCCGGAGGGCGTGAGTGTTCTTCAATACGACTCTAGTTCTAACAACGTGTAACAGTCGTGATCAAGCGTACTTGTACCTTCGATTCAGCCGGCTGCGCAGCTACTTGGTCCTCCTGCACTGACTGCAACAGCTAGTTCCGCGGCCGATTGCAGTCTGCAGACATTGCGAGGTCCAGGGACCATCCAGTGCCTTGTACAGGCTCAAAACGAGCGGCCCCTGTGCCATCGCAGCTGAGTTGGCAAAAGTTCGCAGTGATATTCCGAGGGGGCCCGGCCCCGCTGCATCGTGCCAAAGGCTCTTGGACTCTTGGGCTTTCGGTTGCCAAGGATGGCTCCGCCCAGACGGCTGCCATCTCTGCCTGTGCAGAGGCTGGGCCTGGTGGTATCCGGAACCCAGGGACACGTGTCTTGAGGATCCCAAAGGCAGCACAAAAAGTCCAATCCTGCACTTGAAGAGGTTGGCCAGTGGCAGCGAGCTGCCCAGCTCCAGCGTTGCGGGCTGGAGGAGCCAGGCGACAGTCTTGCAGGTTCTGTACAGCTGCACAAGTCTGTTACTATTGAATTATTGTTAGTTTTGGAAAATCGGGTTGAGTAGGACAGCAGCCCTTGTTGTTACTGGCATACATCAGCGATGCTCGCATAACTTGACGCTGACATGAATGCATGGATCATTATGGCTCGCTCTGGCTCAGCATGTAAACCGAACTAGCTGGCCTTGATCATCTCAGAACCAGTGAAGCCAAATAGCATTCGGGACTTTGGTTCCGACGCTTGCTGACAAAGCATTGCCATTTGTTTCCATGTTAGATTACTTGAGTTTTGCTTCCCTCCACAAAACATGTAGGCGATGTGGCCATCTTTGGTGCAACCTTGTCTGCGGCTGCTGCTTCTTGGCCACAGGCTTTGACCATACAGGTGTCACTGCAGGCGCATCCTTGCTACGGCTTGATGTCTTGGCTTTTCTCTATTCAGAAGAAGCATCCAGGGCGAAACTCCCGGTGCATGAGTCTGTCAAGTTGCAGTTGAATGACTCCATACAGTCTGTGCCTACAGTATGGATACTCTGCCAGGACGCTGGTTTACAGGGCAACACCATCACTTTGAATTCCCTGGCGCAGGCCCGTTGCCGGAAACTTGCAAGATTAAGTAGTGCCTCAGGTGGATAAACAAGGGCTCTACTTGGAAGATGTTTTCGTGCTCGCGTCAGAATTTGAGAAGGCCTTCCAGTTCGGCATGCAGTGGCAGCGGGCCGTCATGCTGCAGGCGTCAGGGTTTGCAGCTAGACGAACTCCAGACGGTCGGCCTGTGAGAATCCGTTCTCGGGTCTCGGATCCTTTGGCTAGAACTTGTCTTGGCTGTGAGATGCGTATTTCAAGATCCAATCTCACTGTATTTAAGCTTCCCTTCTTAGATGCCTCAAAGCTCTACAGCCTTCAGCTGCCAGGAATGCTGGGCCACGTCGGAGGGCGATCCTTTGGCTTACAGCACCCTTTTCCAGGCCGGCTCGACGTTAAATGCAAAACCTCGTGATGTTTGCTTCTCTTAAGTCTTCGATTTTGTACTGCAATCCATGTGAGGGGCATCTCGCTTTTCTCATTGCTTTGGCTGGGGCGTCTGCGACCCGAGGCATATTGAGCCCTAACCTTGAACCCTAACTCGAGTCGAAATCCTAACCTTGAGTCAGCTGGGCGGGCGGGAAAAACCGTCAAGGTTGAAACCACGACATGGCATTGGAATTACCAGGGGGCGGGGGTAGGGGTAGAGGAAACCACCTGTTGTTGTTGTTGTTGATGGAGGGTCGATTCAGACACGTATACACTATATACACGCTTTGCATACTCCAGTTCTGTAGAAGTGCAGCGCACCAGGCCCTACTTCCGCTTCCTTGCCTGATGTTCTCCGAGCTCTCAACCCTACTCAAACCCAGTCTCCAAGTTCCCTCCCCAGGCATGTGCTTTGGCGGCCGCGTGGCCTCCGATGTCAGCTCCTCATATAAGGGAAATATCAGGCCAATCAGAAGAGACCCTGAAGGCCCCGTGACAAGGGGACACGGCAATATCAGGGCAACCAGAAGAGATTGGAACATGGGGGGGAACTATGACATAGAGTATGCACAGATGGACATTGAATTTTCGTACGTAATGTGTATATTTTTTCTGGTATATATATATATATATACAGTTTATACAAGTAGAGGGGTGCCTTTTTGTTTGTTTATTGATCTCCATAGGAGCACTCAGGCCGGCCCTCGGCTCTTGTCTCCGCCGCACGCTGCTTTTGGCGCTGCGGCCCTGAGAGTGTGAGGCGATAGCCGCGATTCCAAGCCACCCCTAGGCCAGAAGCGAAGAAGTACAGTAATAATTAGAATAGGGTTTGGGGTATATTATACTATAGTTATAATAAGGAACCAAAATAGTATAGGCTGTCGAAGATGGATGTGCTTGGGCCAAGCCTTGAAATCCCGCTCTATGATCTCTTGGGAAAGAGGGGTGCTGTAATCATAGCTTCGGCGACAGCGCAGGCAAATCAGAGGCCAACTGCCAACGTGGCTGGCCTCGTACTTGCATGGGTGTGCGGGGCTGCAACACTCGGCCCTTGCGCAGTGATTGCCAGGACCACCTAGTATCCTCTAGTACTGCCCGGGAAGCCCATGGGCTGATTGATGTCGGCACCCGCAGCTGGGAAGCAATCAGAACAAAAAGGGGGCAGCTGCAAGAAGTGTGGGTATGTCCAGCAGCCGAATCTCCGTAACACAAACACTCGCCAGAGATTCTTTGGTTTCGAGGGGAAGACCATGGATACTGTACCCTTGCTTCGTTTGGAACTCGACGTTTGGGGTTTGGGGTTTAGGGTGGGGTCCAGGTGTAGAAAGGGGCCGCCCTTGGTTTGGGGTCTCTGAGTCTCTGATCGACCATGAAAATCTAACATAATAAATGATGGATCCTCAGTTTGGAAACCATAAATCCTAAACTCCTAAACTTTAAACTCCGAACCCTGAACCCTAAACCCTGTTAGTCTAAACCCCAAGCCCTGGGAAAAAACATACCAAAACCCTTGGCCCTACTTCACCAACACGACGGCAGAGGACTTTGCAAGGGCCTTCCGGGTGCAGCTCGAAGACCTGGGGCCAGGTTGGGAAGTTTCTAAGCGGTTAGAATTGAAATTTATGGGGGGATGTATTGGGGTTCACATAATAACGGGTTGTGGAAGGGTTTCTCTATCAGGCTTGCTGCGTGGATGTCTGTAAGCTTCGAGAAGGTCCTATCCTGCACGTTCAACAGGCATGTTTCGGGCCTATAGTGGAGGCCTTTCCGATTGTTTGGGCGCGTCTAGGAAACCGTAAGGCAAGGGTGCTTCTTCGAGGGCTCCTTTTTGCTTAGGGCCTCCGGGATCAGGCTGCGCCTTTGTTGGGTCGGTCAAGGGTTCGCGAGGCACCGAGCAGAACGTCTCCGTCGTCCTGGAGCTCCTCAAGCCCGGGACTGAGGACTGTGGAGGGTCTCCGGCCCAAGGTGGCGTGCTGCAGGGAAGCTCCAGCTTAAAGCCTGAACTCTGAGTTTGTGAGTATCTGCAGTTGAAGCTTGTCCTTCCTTGCAGCTCCGCTGTATGCCGTGAAGCCGACGTGGAGATCTGTGCAGTTTGCTCGGACTTGTGGCTAACAAATAGCCGGCAAGCAACGCAGGAAAGGGTCATTGGTTACTAGGGCTAGGGCCTAACGATTCATTTTTTTGTAGATTGTCGTACGTGTATGGGCCTAGTTTCCAGGTTTCACCAGAGAAGCTTCGGAGCACCTGTCCGGTATCCGCTTGTTGCTTGACCTCCCGATCCGGAGCCCTTCTCACACAGCCGAAGAACCCAGAGTTCCTGGACTCCCCGGCACCCCCAGCAAGAGAGACATCAAGGAATGGCGGCATCTTCCATGAGCTCTTCTATCCCGCCCAGCTCTGAGCTACCCGTGCCACAAAAGGTGCTGCTGGGAAGGATTGAGGGTGCCTTGGGATGGTCGGAGTTGCGATGGACAGCATCTTCGAAATTGTGATACCAGCGTGCGAATGACAGCCGCCAGAAGTTGACCGAGGCACTTCCAGAGGACGACGGCGAGGTGCCTCGGAGCGTTGCAAGAAAGTCCTATTCCGACCTCGGTCGGTCGCAGTTGGGGCTTTGGCCTGTTGGTGACAGTGGTGGTAGCAGCAGCAGGAGGATGGGTACGGAAGCGGTAGATACTCACAGTGGGTGGTTGCAGTGGTAGAAGAAGTCGTCGTCGTGCTAGTCGTAGTCGCAGAGCAGATCCAGTGGTATAGGTGCTGGTAGCAGTGGGTGGTAGCGGTAGTGGTAGAAGGAGAAGCAGCAGCAGTCTGCAAGCCTTGCAGCCAGGACGGCGAGTCGGTGGAGGATGAGCCGGCAGGACCCTCTACTCGCGAGGTTTACCCCGACACTGTCGCCTGATGTCTGAAGGGGCTTGCCGATGAGTGTTGTCGGTGTGCTTGGAATGGATGGAAATCTGTGTCAACACGTGACAACCATGGTAAGATTCAGTAAGAAGTGCACGGCGAGCAAGGAGGCCCGGGAAGGCTTCTGATACACTCGCAGCATGCATCTGGCACCAGGAGATGCCGAAACCTGAGCCGGAAGCCGACGCAGCGTGCTCGCTTCAGTTTCACCGACGGATCGATGGGGTGTGCCTCCTCCCTGTCCCGTTTCTCCCGGCTCCAAGACGGGGCTCCCAAAGCGTTGCCGGAGGCCGCCGGCCTCGGCCCAGCGTTCAGGGCTCGGAGTTTCATCAGTCTCAGAGCTACTTTGTGCATGCATAGGGCCTAGGTTTCTTAGTTCCCTTGAATGGCTTCTGCCTGCGGCCTCGGGCGAAGGTCCGCGATGAAACGCATCGTGGTGGTTCGTGGTCAAAGGGTGCCTTTGTGGTGAGGAGTCTTGGGGGGGTCACGCTCTTGGCTCAACCGGGCTTTGGACCAGGGGCCCTGTGGAAGCTTCGAGTCTACAACCCAAGCATCCGCAAAGCTTCAAAGCTTGGGAACTCCTTGACCGGATTGACCGATCTTGTCTGGCCAATCTTGGGAAGGCTGTGAGCTGTCGTGCCAGCGTGGAGGTTTTGGACTTGAATCCCCTTCTTGCCACATTGCGGCTCAGTTAACAGAAAGCCTACAGCCCATGAAGCGCACAGAGCTGCAACCTACCTGCAGGCCCCATACTCTGCGCATGGGTACTAGATGGTACTAGCACAAGGAGTTTTGGCAGCCTGCATCAAATCAACTCCAGCCGCACCCAGACCCAGGGAACCCGAAAGCGATTGCTCAGGCCGAGAGAGCTCCCTGAAATCTGGGCCTGAGCTCTACGAGTCGACGAGCTGGATCCTTCGTCCGCCCACACCCTCAACTAATCCCCAAGCCTGAAATCCTGACAGCAAAACCCCGAGAAGGCCTTGAATGCCTTGAAGCCCAAACCCTAGCCCTAAACTCCAAGATCTGAGCCCGAAACCCTAAAACCCTAACAGCCGCCCGACTGCGGCGATGGTGGCCTCATGTGGGCCTCGGGTTTCTGCCCGGGCACCCAGCAGTTTCGACGCGTGATGCTTAGAAGGCTTTAGGGGGTTTAGGGTCTTTGCCTCCCGTTCGGCATGGTCGCAGAGTCGCATGGATTGTGTCCGTTGTGCAATTTGAGACTCTTGGTTGGGTCTTTGCAGCGGTTGTCTGACACTTCTGCCGTGCATGATGTGAGTCCTGGTAGCTGCCGTGCTGCGGTCGTAGATAAGCTCCTCATCATCTTCTGGTGGCAAGGACGGCTTGACTGACAGCCGATGCCTCAGTTTTCTAGGAATGTCTTCTTGGGGTTTGCGACGATGATAGACTTAAAGTCCACAGCCCTGGACTCGCTGCATCACCTTAACAGGCTACACGATCCTAAACGGTTGTCGTGCCGCAATGTTACGAAGACACTTCAGCTTTGTACACTTCCAAGTTGGCTCGCCTGTGACATGTTGGATTTGGTGTCGGAGACATTGACCTGTCAAAAGAATCTTTGCTCATCGAAAGTTCAGCACAGCCCACAGGCTGAGATAGATCTGTTGTCAAAGCTTGCGTGTGTAGTCCTTAGAGCTCCGAGAGGGCCACCATTCGAGTATGGGAATTTCGATGGTGGTGTATGTGTCTTCGAGACGAGACTTCTCAAGGCCTTTCAGGCGCTCGAACTTTCGTGCATCCTTCGTCTTGGACTGCCCGAGCTGCGAGAGTCGAAGCTCTGACGCTCATCCATTCCGCCAGCTTCCTGGCTCTGCCAGCACGCGTCGAAATAGCTGCTCTACACAGAGCCCTCGAAAGAGAAAGCGATCAGACTTCTGTCTACGCAAAAGGTCGTCAGAGTTGTTCAGATTGGTTGTGTTCTCAACGCCTGGCACGTGAAAAGTCCTGTGTAGACTTCTGAATCAAGCAGCCCAGCACATGAAAGCCGCACATGGGACTGTCCAGGACAGGTGGGGGCTGGAAGGAGCCTGTGTTGAGTCAACTCCCTGCCGTATTGGGATTACGTAGATGGCACATGTCCAGACATTCGGAACTGCAAGTGCCCAACAAACTCCAAACCATTCTCCCCGAACCCCTCCGAAATGCAAAAAGATGACCTCCGTCTTCGGAGCCTGTCGGAGCCTTTCGCTGGGGAGGAGGACTTCATGACACTTTGTGATCCGAAGCGCCTCAAGGGTTCACCCTGGCCGAAGGCCGGGAGACGAAAGGAGAGCACTGTTAGGGCCAGGCCAATGCTTAAGGGATCCGGGGCACCTTTGTAAGCAGGTTTCAGTTTTGGTTGGTGGTCTTGAACGCCCGGCCCTAGTGCGAGTTGTCCTAATTACAGTAGGGCACTGCCCAAGCTAGAGGCCCTGCTGACCATCGAAGAGCTGCGGGCGTCGGCTGTGCCGAGGACCGGCCCAAGCAAGCATGGCGTTCATCGTACTTCCCGTGGAGTGGGTGGTATGTGTGTGTGTGTGCTCGCGCGTGCAGGAGGACTATCCTGCACAACATGGTGCTGAACTCCTGTGCCAAAGCCCAGAAGTGCCAAGGTTGCAACAACGTCGGCAGATTGCAGTTGATGTCTTAATCCCAGATCCCTTCGACTTCCCTGCAGCGCGAAGACATACCAAGCCCCAAAACCGTCCGCAGCCTAAATCGCTCAAGCCTTGAACCCCTCCAGCGCAGGTGGCGACACTGCCTGCAGCTGCAACACGAGACCGGCCTCGGCAACCTTGCACCTTGATCTCTGTGGGACGAAGCAGGTCGGAATAACTACTGTACAAATATTATATATCCCGTTTCCGTAGCCATTTGGGCTCAAACCGCTTCAGCTTCTTGTCCCTCGTGTTGGTACTGTTGTAAGCGGGCATGCATGACGTCTTGGGGGCGGACCGGGGCCGACCCTGCAATTTGTACTGCTGGGTCCACAGACTGCAGCAGCTCGTGCACAGGAACTGCTTGCTTGGAGGCAGCTGAAACTGCCGAGCTCCGCTTGCAGCTGCAGTCCCCGTGTGTGCGGCTTGTGGACGACAGCACAGCAACAGGACTCATTGTCACACATGATCGCTCCAGGTTTTGCCCTTTCTACGAATAATTTTGTCAAACCAATCCATGCCCATGCGAGTGATCCAAAACGCGGGCACGTAACAGGCCCAAAACTTGGTTGCATGTGACATGTACATGTAACTGCCGCTTGTGTGGGGTTCCCACATTCAAACGGCAACGCATGACACACGTGGGTGTTCTTGCTGCGTGTTTGTGGAGGCTGGTTGTAGCAGTGCTCGCTTGCAAAACTTGAAAGCAGGCTGATTACGTTCGGATGCATGCACCAGGCAACCCTGTCACATGTGGCCGATGAGGTTTAAGTGTTGCCCCTCAAACTTGCTTGAGACGTGTTTCGATCTTCGACCTTGTCGCAGAATCCAGATTGTGCATGAGTTTGTGAACCTGCGATTGACTTTCCTCGACTGCATGATGAGCAGACCCATGGACACATTGTCCGCTGCTCCAGAACGGAGATGTGCAAGGAGTGATCGTTGGCAACGCGTCCCCCTGAGCTTTACACCATTATGGTAGCTATTTGGCCAAAATCATCGGGGCATCCAGATTGCCGTCATTCGAGGAGTAGCTTGGAGAGGTTTGTCATGCAGGTTTCATGTCCGTTGTTTAAACCATGATGCTGTGTGTGAATAGCACAACGGCTTGTATCATCACGCAGTATGACGGTTTTTCCACCTGACGTCCGATGATCCTCTTATTGAGCGTCCAAGGGCTTGGTTGCCTTGACCGTTTCGCTGCAGCTTCTTGGCCTGGGGCTGTCCATAGAAATGTTGTGGCATGGTCTTTTTGCGCCTGTTGGTGCATGCGATCAACCTACAACCAGCCAACGCAGCTCGGTTGAGCAGTTGCTGCCAAAGATGCAATACCTGAATACAGTGACTTTGAGCGTTGGGCGATGACCGTGGAGGACCCGTGCTGGCCTGAGCATTCTTTTGACGGGGTGCCCGGCGCCAGCGATGAAACCAAGGTTCTCCAAAGCCAATCCCTACGATGCGCGCTGGTTCGGCCCTTGATTCGGTATTGGGGTTGGTCAGGCAATGCTTTCATCATCTGTCGAGCCACCAAGGTCTGTTCGAAATACGTTTGCATGGACCGAGGCTCGAAGCTGCTGTTCCTCGCCGTAACAGTGCTGTCTGGTGTCCTCTCTAGCCGCCAGGTGGCAGAGCAAGACAGCGAGAGCGAGCTCGACCTGGAGGACAGCTTTCGCGTGCTGGTATTTTTCAATGCAACTTTTGTGATGTTCTTCCACCTTTAATGTCCTGTGCAAGGATGCTGCCGATCTCTACATTCCATTGCATCTCGACCGTGAACTTCGCCTCCTCTTGCAGCAGGAGAGGTTTGGGTGCGGGCACCGCACCCCCGTCACGCCGTAAAAAGCGAGGCCTTGCGCGGCATGTTTCGCCACGCATGTCCTCGCTGCAATTGCAGATTTTCCGAGACTGACAATGAGCATTCTGCCGAAAAACTCCTTGGGTGAACTGAAGCTGCGGCGTGCCCAAACCTCTCGCCGGAGAAAGCGCGACAACAGTCTCTGTTTGCTCCCAATTTTTGACTGACTTCGCTCAGAAGGGACCTCACTGACAAAGACTCCCACGTTCCTCGCATGCCGCGACAGGCTGCGCTCTAGGCGGCGTCATCTTGTTCACCGCCGTGGGCGGACACCAGCTGCTAGCACTGCTGGCATCTAGAGGGAGATCCCGCCGAAAAAGACGTGTATGGCGACTCACTCACGACGAGGTTGATGGTAGGAGCACACTGTGTGCTGCCAGACACCTCGGCACAGTATGGGTGTGCGCATAGTCGCCGGCAGCCGCTTGGTCTGATGCAACTTTCACTGCCAGACAGGCAGTAGGTTCCAGTTTGCGAGGATGACATTTCATTACGGCCAGCCCTTTCCGGTGGTGAGCCCTTCATGAGGCAGTTCTTCCTCAAACTACAGTTGCTTATTCTTGCTTTCCCGATGCAGTGTTGTGTTGTGTTGGGCAGCAGGCTTATGAACAGCCGTGGCAACCGCAACAACCTGTCAACAGTACCGGGCTTGTTTTCACGGTGACTACGCTATGTAGGGTCATGCTTACCTGTGCCGTCACATGGGCGATCGTTCTGTTCTTACAAGATTATAGTCCGTTCGCCACCTGCCACCTTCGTGCACGGCTGCCGCTGATCGTGGCTTGTCCATAGGTTACGCGATTGGTTGTGTTGCGGAATGTGGCCGATTGCCGGGGCCGAAATGATACGTCTGTTGCCGTTTGTCCCAAGATTTTCCTGAACTTGTAGGCCTTCCGTTCCGGTAGCACAGGCACCAGAGGCGAAATCGAGGGCCGATGTCGAAGGGAAAAATTACAGCCCCCGTAGTATATTTTTTTTTTGAATGGTCCCCGATTTAGAGGCCCTTATATTAGCAGAACCAGTATCTTATATGCTTGAGACTTGTGGGTGTATCGAAGCGTACAATTGTACTTTTGCAGGTATCAAATCTTAGTAGCAGACGGGCTGACTTGCACTCGCATACCTTCACGCCGTGCTCACGCAGACTCTCGTTCCGGTCTGGGGCGGAAAATTCTCAGTACAATCTCTGCGCCCGCTGCTATCAAGGTGAGCCAGTCGACAGTGATTGCCGCCGAAGCACATGTCAACAGGCCAGACCTGGCTTTTACACTCTGGACATGGACCACCTGAGGTGGTCGTTTCACCGTCAATTGGTTTCGTTTCAATTCCACAGCCGTAGTCGCAAGAGGTTTGCAGATACTTGTTTTTCGATCAGTTTCTTTCTCGCACTTACAATCGAAGGTGGTGCAATGCCCTAGAACGATTGGCGTGCCTCGGCTGCCGGCGGCTGCAGTCGAATGCAGCTGGGCAAAGCCGGCTATTGTCGATCTGAACTCAATCTGGGCATGCATGATGGGACGCGTTTGCTCGAGCGGTGGATGGCAGCAAGGCAGTTGACTGTTGCGGGAAGCGTTTCTCCAATCCAAGGCCGTGGCTACAACGGCTGCTGCTCATGCAATCAGCGGAGCTACGTGGCCTTTGGCAGCTTCTCTGCTGGCGGCGCACCAAGGCAGGGAGGGCAGCAGCATAAACTGGCACCGTTCCGACAACAGAAATAAGTGCCTCTCACATGCATTTTCGTTTCATTTATTATATACCATAAAACCGACCACGACTGCTGCGTCAACTAAGTGGTGTTGTTCTCCCGCCTCCTCCTCCACACCTGGCCTCCTCCTCGTGTCCTTGGATTGGTGACAAGACCACAATACTACCATGACGCCGATTTGGATCACGGTTACTCGGGCCACAGCTTTTACCTGTTGTTGCCAATTTGTCCCCACCTTCGCACCACCATGAAGCGGACTCTTGCAACCACTGCCGCCACAACCAGTACCACGACATACCGGCGACGACGAGTAAGTATTACCACGACGACCAGGAGGACTGCTCCTGCTCCTGTTTCTCCTCCTACTGCTGATGCTACCGCTACTTAGCTACTTCACTGTCACTGCCACTGCTACTGCCTCCTCCTCCTCCTGCTCCTCCTGCTCCTGCCCCTGGCGGCCCTGGCGCTCCTGCTGCTCCTGCTCTGGCTCCTTTTCTTGCTCTTGCTCCTTGTCCTACGGAAACTACGGCTGCCACAGCTCCTGCTACCCAAAAACTCCAAAAGCACCACCATCCCGACAGACCGTGCAAAAGCAGAGCGAGCCACTTAAACACGATTCCTCGATTCATCGCTAATCAAGAAGTAAGTTTTCCTGAAGTCTGCGGGGTCGTCCCCCACAATCCTGGCCCGGCAGAGGAGATGTTGGTGCGCAGAACGCGAAGATGGCCCTTTGGGCCGATGGCACGTGGTCTCAGGCACCATAGTTAAATTTCTTGTTTACGTTCTTTCAATGTTCATGCTGCATGCTGCGGCTGCGCTTCGGCGGCTTGAAAGCTTCGAGTGCGGTGGTCTCTGGAGCCCGTGCCTGTTTCGGCTTTGAGCTTTCTCCGCTGCCGCTTTTACAATATGCGGCTTCAGTAGAACGTGCACTGCCACACACAATCCACACTGGGGTCGTGCAAATCCATTCCATGTTCGTTGTTTGCACCTGGTATGCATTCGGAGGCACTGGCAGTCTACGACTCGCTCACGCAAAGGATCCGGTTGGGGACATGGAGACTTTGTCGATGACTGGCTTGGCCAAGCTGGTAGGCAGGTCTCATTGCTGGAGGTGATCAGGCCATATTAGAGCCTTGTACAAAGCGAAGCTAGCCGATTTTTCAACACCTGGCAAGTTGCTTCAGAACAGTGTGCGAGCTCGAGGAGGCTGACGCCTGATCCCACCAGCACCAGCACCGCCGTCATGGCAGCGGCCGAGGCAGGGCTGTTTCAGATTCAAGGCCGAGACCCGTTCCAACAGCATTCTGATCTTGACGGTTTCGTGTTGGAGCCACATCAAACGGTCTAAGCGCATTGACAGTGCACTGGCAGGGTCTGATTTGGACTTCGGCACTGCATCTTCTCCAGGACGCCCAAGCCACAGAAATCGGGGTAGTAATCTAAGGTTAGCGTTCGACACGGGCAGTGCTTCAAGCCTTTGAAGTGCAGGAGTTGCGGATTCTCGAGCTACGATGCACCACCATCCTCTTCAACTCTGCCATCACTGCATGTGGACGCTGTGTTCAGTGGGCGATGGCTTTGGCCATTTTTACCGACCATTTCACCGAAAGTCTGGAGAGGTGTCTTGTCGTGATCCGAAATCCCGTGGGCATTAAGCATGTAGGTGCACGGTTCAAGTACACCGGCTCTGAAGACTCTTGGTGTGGCTGCTGTCGCTGAGGAGCAACGCTAGCTACACGACTCTGCCTCGTGGCTTCCGATCTTTGCTCTTTGCGGTGGTTTTGGGTTTTTGACTACTGTAGTTACTTGTAACAGTGGAGAGGGGAAGGGGATTGGTCCGAGGCTCGGTGCCTGCGAGATGGGAGGTCGTTGGGAGCTGGCCTTGGAGGTTCTGGCTTTGGCGCGGAGCCAGCGGAGGTGCACGAATGCGCCCTGGCCTGGCCCAGCCTTTAAAAAGACCTCTCTGGACCTCCATGAAGGAAAACGCCGAAACTACGCAGACCTACCGAGGTGACCTTCAATGCAGCTCTGGGCGCCTGCGGGCAGTGTGCGCAATGGCAAGTGGCCCTGCAGCTCATGGAGGACCGGGTGACGACCTGGATGAGCCAAGTGCACCACAAAGCTTTGCATCGACTGAAACTTTGGGGCCCTTGGGCCCTTGGTCTCGTCTCGGCTCGGCTTCGCCTTATGAGGAGATGACGAAGGCGTCCTTTCCATGCGACCAAATCGCACAGAACACTGCCATGGCAGCCTTTGCCAAGGCCAGGCTCTCTCCTGGAAACGGATAGGCAGAAAGTCTTGCTCAGTACTCAGTTAGAAGGGCTCTTCTCTATCAGTTTGCTTTCCTTTCTCTCATGTCTTCTGGCGAGACCAGATCGCGGTGAGGCCGGACGATGGCAGCATGCGCTTTCGCTTCTCAGCAGCCTCCCTTCCGGAGGCACTGGCCTTAGCAGGCGTTGAGGTGCTCGCGCGTCCCATGTTCGACATCTCCTATCATCACGTCCCTCTGTAGAGGGAGGATTGCAGCAGCCTTGCGCCTACACCCCGAGGTGCAGATGTCATCTCCTACGCCACTGTCGCACGAACTTGTGCTGCGGAATCCGCCTGGCGCATCGCTGCAGCGGTACTTGCAGAGGGTCGGCGAGCCCAGGCGAATGATCCGAAAGGGAACTGCGGTGGAGGTTCTGATTTCTTCGAGCTGGGAATGTGGAAGTTCCGGGCAAATTCACCCAGGTTCGTCTTGCAAGCTGGGGGTTCGGGTTTTCTTGAGGTGGAATTGGACATCGTTGCACGTGGGGGCGTGCTTGATGCCTGTGCTGGGCGCTGGGCGGTGGCGGGTGAAATCCTTGCGGAGATGTACAAGGAGGGAACAGTCTCTGCAACATGTCACGGCATGAGTGCATGTCGTGCTTGCTATATGCATTTCTTTCCGGTGAGTTTGTCTGCTGTTTTATATTGTCGTGTATGCAACACGCGGCGATATAGTGCAGTGCTGATATGGTGCAGTGCTGGGTCATTACGCCTGCTTTCGCGACAGCGTATGTTTGCATGTGCGCATGTAATTATCTAGGTTCCTTTCTATTGCTGGTTGTAAGTTGCGTGCATGTGTTTTGCCCAGTCTGCTTTTATGAATGCCAGGGCTGGAGCATGTCAGTGTGGCTCCAGTTGCTTCTCTGGCAGCTTTGACAGGAGGCGCTGCAGCCCACAGTTCGGTCATACAGCGCCGCACTCGCAGCGGGGAGAGTGCCATGGAAGCTTCTCGACTGCCCCCGGAGAAGACCCAGAATCGAACGAGAGAAAGGGACGCGAAGAGTTGTCATTCTTCCCAGCTGCAAGGTTTGCAGTCAGGCTGGTGGACCAGATTCGGCAAAGGACGATGCAGCTGACACCTGTCGTGTGCGATGCGGCCATGGTTGCTTGCGAGAGCTCCGGGGAGTTGGATCATCTCTGGCTGCTTCTGGTGTCCAGCGAGCCTCGGCCAATGCCCAAAGCCTGAAATTCTTCCAGCCGCAATGCGAGTTTGGGAGCCAAGCCCTAAACCCTCTCGTAAGCCATCACAGAAAAGGAGCTCAACAAAACCAAACAACAAACTATCCAATCCTTCATCCCCAAACATCCCCAAACTTGTTTTGCGTTGGGCCGCTGGCCTTGCGAGGAGCGTTCGCCCAGTGCCTTCCTTTGGGGCTTGGCCTTGCTGGGCACGTCGGAGGCAGAGGTGATCCAGGAAGCTTGCGTAAGGGCTCTGCTGCACCTGCGCAGTGACAGCCCCTTGGCCTACGGCTCTGAACCTTTCTCTTAGCAAAAGTGCTTTCTCTAGCGTCGCAACCTAAACCTAAACCCTTACACCCTTACCAGCTTAAGCCCCTTACACCGATAAAGCCCAGATTTTCAACGAGTCTACACCAGGTCAGATCTCTGGCAATGAGCTGGCCTCACTTTGGTCGTCCGGGTCTACGCTTGGTGCGGTGAACCCAACCTTTCAGAGGCAGGGGCTTTTAACAGAGTTGTTGGGTGTGGGTGAGGTTGTCCTCCGTATTAAACCTGCAGTATACTTTAACCAGGGTTCAGCTCAGGATCAATTTTAGGCTTTACCTGGGCCTAAAGTCTAATGTCCACGTTGTACAATCACGACAGCATGCTACGCCAAGACAGAGTCTTGTGTTACTTTTGCCCAGAAGGCTTCTGTGGTGCCGGGTTTCCGGCAGCTTGGTCCTGGAACCAGGAAGAGGGCCTAGCAGGCTGCTATAATTGCTCGCAGTGCACAACAGCCACAGGTGCCTGGCAGAGCTCACCGCAGAGATGGAGGACTTCAGCTTGGAGGAGCTTGTGACAGCTGCATGGGGTGTTGGGTCAGTGCCCTCAGCAGAATCTGCCAGACTACTGGCAGCTGGGCTGTGGATGCTGTGGTCCAAAGGGCCAAGCAGACTCATCACATCGTCCTGGTGTGCGGCCCTTAATTCCATAACGTTAGAGTTAGAGCAGCTGCAGGTAGCGGCGCAGCGGCGGGTGCTGGATGTCCTGCGTGGTCTGCTGGACACCAGGAGGTTGGAGAGTCTGACGCTGGCACGGGAGGGCTTGCACGTTCTTGGCGTGCTTTGACTGCACAGGCATGATGTTGAGTTCGGCATCCTAGTTTGCAAGTGCTCAAACCTTGCACTTTCGAGGTTATGCTCGCTTGCTACCTGGCTGGCTGCCTCTCACAGCAGTTCCGACGCTTCCTACGCCACACATTTCTCCATGTCGGCCGTGCTCGGGACGAGAAAAGGCCCGGCCGGCCCGGCTCACTGGAGAAGTCGCCATCGCCATCGCCGCCGCCTTCGCCAGAGGACTGTCAGCTCCGAAGCTTTGGCTCTGGCGCAGGGAGTGGCCGCAGCCATTGTACTTGCAGGGAAGTGCCTGCAGTGCAGCAGCCATCATCGGCAGTGCACTGCGCCATGGCCATGTGTAACTCTGAGAAGCCCAATGCAGACGAATCGTGGGAGGACTCAAAGCCTGGGCTCGTGATGCGGGATTCCGACCGAGCCGTGCTTTTGAAGCCAGCTGGCTGGGAAGTCTACGGCCAGCACGCTGCCTGCACTTGGTATATCTTGCGGACTTCGGGGTGTGGCGTCTTTCAATAGTGATGGGCTGAAGCCATGTGCCGATGAGTGAACAACTCTACCTGGCAGCCAAGACCTGAGTAAGCAATCCGACACGGCAGGCACACCAAGCGACAGCTGTCTTCGTTCGCCGCCGATGTTTTGGGTTCGAGGCTCCGAAGCGACGTTTGCATATGCCTGCTTGCTGAGTTTGAGGTGCTTAGTGTCGGTGTCTGCAGTCTCTGAAGTGTGACGGTTAATTAGTCTTCTCCTGCTATGAAGTTCATCGGCAAGCGACGGTGTCTTCCGTTTCCGAGGCTTGAGTTGGGGGCATGCTTGGGAACAAGATTAGTTTGATCGCATGAAGGTTCTGGACCCTTGAAAGAACCGAAACAGACGGGAGGCAAAGATGGGAGTACTGCTATCCCCAGGGCTTCTGTTGAAAGCGGTTAGAACAAGTTGACTCATGTTGGGACACTGGGTCGTCTCGTCCATTCTGCTCGATTAAGAAACCCCAAAACCGCAAACCCCAAAGGAGAATCGCTCTAACAGAACCCTGTTTTGCTGAGGCCGATCTTCGAGGATCCGGGGCACTACCACGGCTTCCTACATCGCCTCGACGTGCCCAGCTCCGGCCTCATCCTGGTGGCAGCGAGCCTCCGGGACGCCCTGGCCCTGCCCAGCCTTTTCCGGTTTCACTTCAGAGATTCCAGACCACTCTACTCACCACCGAAACCCAATTGCAAAAAATAATGCACGCAAAACTCCACAAAACACAGCAGAAAGATGGTTGGTCTCAGATCAGGCTTGAAAGTCTCGTTTGTTTGGGTCGAGCACCTTTGCAGAAGCGCTGGCCAATGTGGCTACAACCAGGCCACAACTATAACTGGCCAGTTGTGCGGGTAATAGCGACAGACGTATCCACGAAGGCCTATGTTGCTACAGTTACTTGATACACTACAGTATAGTAGCAGAGCCTGCAGGAATCCTACTAACAGTGGCAGAGCCAAGGCTACGAAGCCTACTACGACCTGCAGGTCCAGCTGCACTCTGGCCAAGTACAGCGTGACTACACCGTTCTTCACCATGGCCGTTTACCTGTTTCTGTGAAGCAGGTGTGGATGGGCAAAGTCCAGGGGTAGGAGGATGCTGCCTGGGATTAGACGGAAGGAGAGTCCGTCACAAGGTCTTTCACAGGCTATACAGGCCGATGCCTTTATGTTTGCCTGCGTGATGTCAAGAGTTTACATACTGCATAAAGAAACTGCTGTCTTGTGTGACCAGGGAATATGTCTGGAAAGGGGTCAAGCTGAATATCGTTGCCTACATCTCTTCTCTCCACGCACGTAAGAAGGGAATGTAATGTATGCAATGTAGCATCCACCAGCAAGTAAGAGGTGGGCAGCCGCCTGCGCTGGCATGGAGATGGACCTACCCTTGCCGGGGGGCGGGGGAAGCCTTCGCGCACTCTCGTCGCCCTGCAATGGTACGCTGAGAGCGAGGTGAGGAGGGATGGACAGGCTACTGGAGGTAGTGAAAGCCATACTTCTTGGCGTGCTCGGTCAATTCTGTTGTAGGTAAGCTTTGCTTCATGCTGCGAACTGCGTGAGCGAAGTTTTGGCAATCGCCAGGTCGGCTCTGTCAGCCAGTCCCATCTGCAGATTTGCACCGGTCGGAAGCACCAGAGCCTCAGCTTTTCGTACCGTTCGGGGCCGTTAAAGAACCCACATTAAAATTAGGCTGCTCGCAATGCAGAGTGCCGATCCCATATGCAGGGCCCCAGACAGAGGGCTGAGTGAGGATACCAGTAGGTCAGTAGGGCAATCAAACAGTAACAGAGATGAGGAGGATGGAACGGAAGCTGTGGTGACCCACGACCTTAAGGCCCACCAACTTTCGGAAATGGATCGCAGTGGGTAGCACAAGTCGTAGGCCGCAAGTGTCAAAAGTTTTGACTGGATTTGAATTTGCAAGCCCCTATTCCCCTCGTAGCATGCTCATGCTAACAAGTACTGCATGTTCTGCGCTGTCATCTCTCCCTGAACATGCGTTTTGAATTGCCAATGTCTACTTGTAGTTGAAACGGGAGTCTAGGGTTCAGGGTTCAGTTCCATGAACAAAACCATACAAGGGAGCTTCTCGCTCTCTCTCTCTCTCTCTTTCTCTCTGTCTCTCTATTGCCTGAAGGAAGCCCCTCTGTTTTGACCCAAAACCACGCAATCAAGGGAGCATCTCCTTTCCTTGATTGCTTGTTTTGCGCCACAAGGGAGCCCTTCATTGCCTGTGTTGCCCGACAGCCAAGCAATGAAGGAACCCCTCCTTCTCTTCACACGTGTTGCCCTAAAGCCACGCTGTGAAGGGTGCCGCTCCTTCTACTGCAGTCGGTGCCTGGAGGCTTTCACATACTGGAGAACAACTCAAGAGGTATAGTCAGACGCGAGGTTTGCCAACGCAAGCCGTGGGAAAGTGCTTAATTTGCCGGAAGATCCAGCGCAACACGCGCGTAAGCAGGTACACGATGGTGAGAGAGGATGCTGTGGCATAGTTATATACTATATGGCGATGACTGCGGACGACGACAGTGATGAGGGGGATGAAGTGGAAGCCCGCTCCCCCTCTCCGACACTCCGAGGATCCGGAGCCACTTGGCCCACATTGGCCACCCGGTGCTACGCGATGGAGCTTATGCATCCCGGCCCCTGAACGATCCGGTGCCATGCTTTCATAGACTTTCATACTTTCTTTGTATGTGGGGTTTCTGTTGAGAGTGGCTGTGGGAGTTCCTGGGGCTCTGTTCATTTGGCAGATCCGGTTGATGCCTTGCACGTTTCGGAAGGCAGGTGTGGCCCCAAATAGCCCCTACCAACAGCTGAAAAAGCGACTTTAAAGTGAAGCCCGCACTTCCTTGCTGCCAGAGGCAAGCTTCTTCACCTCTCGTGGCGATGCAGCAATTTGTGCTCCTCGAGTTGCAGGACTAGCCCAACTTTGCGGGACTACGCTGTAAGAGTTTAGGGCTCGGTTTAGAGTTTAGGGTTTGGGGGTAAGGAACTCAACAGGAACTTGTAGATGAGCTGTCGCCTAGGCTGCTGCACACGGTTCCGCAACCAGAGAGAGTTGGTTCAAAGCCAAAAAGCTTGAGCAGCACGAGTAGAAAAAGTAATGCAATCAAGCGTGGCATTAAGAACGAGCATCACCAGAAGAAGTAGCGCACACAGCACTAGTAGAAAAGCGAGTCGGAGACGTACAAACTCGTGACGATTCATAATGCGCGTAGCCCCAAGCACGACCATCTGCATCAGTATCGGCACGACCTCGATCCTCACATCTCCCCACCATCAAGCGACTTGAGGCTCGGCATTGGCTGCACCGGCACCGTTTGGGTTTCCGAGACAGAAAATCTCGCCGCCGCGAGATCCTAGAGGCCTGCTACGGGGGCCTTGTCGTACGCAGGTTAAGGGTTCTCTGCAGAAGAAGTTTCGGGAGCAAAGGCAGACTGCAAGCAATGATGCGATCTGGGGCACTTGACAGGATTTAAACCTCTCTAGGTCCTCTGATTAATGCACAATTCTGGAGCTAAGGCGGAGCTGTCTGCAGGGTGCGCAGCTACCAGCAGCGCGTTCCTTACAGTAGCACGTGAACCCTGATTCATTAATTAATTTGGTGTCTCATCACATACCCTGCCCAGTCTCACCCCCAAAACCCCGACCCTGGACACTGTGTGGATCCTTGCCTTCTTCGTGCGAGTTGCGAGAATCGAAGCCGCGACCCCCAAACTTCATTCTCATATGCCGCTGCCTTGAGCCAGGCCCTCCCTTTCGATCTGCGGGAGTCGCTGGGGCGGCTCCGACACGTGGTGGAAAGCAAAGCGCAGGGGCACGAAACAAAGTTGCGTCCATGTGCCTAGGGCCCACAGCAAAGGGAGATTGCGAGACAGAGGAGTGCCCACAGGGTTTTGCGCTTTGAGCTGAGTGATCTGGCGTTTTCTTCCAGGGTGTAGGGCTGACATGAGAGTGTGGCTTGGGTCATGACAACTCCTGCAAATGGTACTGGTAAGACATGACCAGATTCCGGGCCGGCAGAAAGTTGTTCGCACAAATGCACATCGTGACGTGCAAGAGTGGAGTTTTTTGGGTAATGTTCCGCGTAGGAGCAGCTCTTTCCAAGAGTAAAGCTGCTCAATCTCAAGCTCCTTGAGCAACTGGTTCGAAGGCATTTGTCTCTTCGGCCAGGGCGACCGTCTCTTTTCAGACGGTGTTTGTGTGCTTGAAATGCTGGTCAGCTTGACCCAAAGCAAGGAGCCCAAGAGCCCGTACAGGGCCGTTTAGGGGTCCAGATATCTTCTTAATCAACATCCAAACCCGAAGCCCCGAAAGTCCTGAAACTCCTAAGCGCAAGGATGACCCGCACAGATCGACCAAGAGCGCCCCCTCCCCTTCCCCCGCCCGCGCAGCCCCCCGAAAAAAAATAGCCTGGACCGCCGCGTTGAGGTCCTTTCCGCGCTGCATGGCCGGCCCAGGCTCCCTTTGCAGGTGCCGCCAACGCGCACTCTCCGCCCCAGTGACTTCGATGGGGTGATTCTCCAATCCTTCTCGGCTTATGGTAACTGCCCCTGCCTCGTTGCTTTGGACATGGTTTGATGAGCGTTTGTAGCCTCATCGTGCGTCTCTCGCAAGGTGCAGTGCCAGGTAAGGTATCCATTGAAGTGAACTGTGAGTTTGTCCGGTGTAGTTACTGAAGAGGGGGTCGTTGAAGGGTTCTAGTGCGACAAGCCAAGCCTCCCACTAAGTCAAGAGAGTAGACATAGTTACTGACATGTCCAAAGCAACATCTGCGGCGGTGAACTGCGTAAGTCGCTTGTCGGAGCTTGACTCGCATGCCGCATGCTACGCTTTGATGTTTGCCGATCCTGCTCAATACTTGAGGAAAGGAATCAATGGAACGGATGCTGCACCCTCCAAGTTTACAGAAGCGGTCGTTTGTTTCCTAATGAAGTGCGCGCCGTCCGTGCGATGGACGGCCCCAATCCCGGACTTCCAAAGACCCTGCAGCTGGCGGGTCTTCGCCACGGCCTGGGGCTCGTTGAGAAACGCGCTGCGAATTGATTTTAGTTTGAGGGGCTAGGCCCGAATTCTTGCTGCTGATTGAAGTCGCAGTTCTCCCTTTAGCTGAAGTGGCACAGGTTTTCTTGAGATCCCTCGAAGTTTTGTCCGCTCGTCACGTCTGTGCCCCTGAGCCGGCTCGAGCCGCAGTGCACCGGGAACCGGGGGGGGGGCACCTCAGAGCTATGGCGGAACCCGAGGCTCCCGATACTGGCTTGAGTGTCGGCATTGCTGGGTCGAAAACAGGCCTAGTTAGGTAAGTGCATTGCGTAGAGAAGCGCTATTTCGGACTGTAGCCGTAGCCCGAGCGCACGAGTCGCTTACTCACGAAGTGATCGTGGTCGAGTGTTTGTCCTGGCGGAGTCGCAGCAGGCCAGTTGCAAAAAGGGTTTGTTGATTTGGGGCTCCCAGGGCTCCGAGGATGTTTGGTGAAAGAAACCACCGAAAGTCATAGGTATAGCAGATGTGATATCTGGGGCAAGGACAGCCTTAGAGTTTGCTTTGATTCAGGACTCCGTTCTGTGCCGACCCAAGACTTCCCAGAAATCCTACGCAGTCACACGTAGTCCCGCGGATGAGGCTCCTTGGATTGGGGCTTCGATTCCATGTTCTGTTTCCAGGCCAAGCGGCAGAAGACCGATGCCCCCGAGGAGGAAGCGCACCGATCCTAGCGAGATTTGGTGCACTCAGCCCTCAGGGTTCACGTGAATAGCCAAAGCCAGACAGACAGACAGCCAGGCAGGCAGACAGACAGGCAGACAGAGAACTAGACAAACAGACATAACCAGCATACGTATGCCCATACATGCACACATACGAAACATACAAGCACACATACTCGCATGCATGCATGCATGCATGCATGCATGCATGCGTACACACCTACACACAGATGTACGTACATACTGTGACTTGCAAAAAAATATCACATTAACAACGTCTCTCTCGCTCTCTATATATATGTATGTATAGACATACGTATGTGTGTATGTATGTATGTATGTATATCTGTACACACATATGAGATGCATGTTCCAGTCTCCGGAACCACGGAGGCTTCGAAGCTCTCCTGTGCGTGCCCAGGCCGCCGCCCGAGCTCGAAACCGACGCCAAGCCGAGCTCTGCGAAGCCGTGGCCTAGCACAGAAACGTAGGGTTCTTTGGGGGGTTCGGGGCTTTGGGGAATTGGATCGGATATCCGCATTCCAGCAGAGCTTGACAAGGTTGAAGAGCGACGTTGGCTTCGACCTGCCCCTCGACCCGCAAATCTCTGTGATTCGATTCGGGTGGGGTCAAAGAGAAAGGCTTTTCAAAACAGTGCGCTCGTAGACGGCTTCGGGTGAGCTGACAAAGGCTGCGATGGTCCTTAAACGATTCGTGCAGAGGATGCTGCTAAGCTTCCGAAACAGCAGAATGATCTTTCTGAGGTCCGAATGCACATTGAACTGCATACCCTCTCTCGGCGGGCGAGTGCTGATGCAGCTTACGGACGGTGGTGTGCAGTACCTCATAGCAGGCCGCGGCTGCGACCACGCTTCATTCTGAGCATCCTTTGTCTCACTTGTGCATAAGGGTGCGTGCGTTGCTGGTTTTTCGAATTTGTGCGACCCTCGTCACCGTCACGAAATCGGCTGCCACTGCCAGCAGGTGCAAGGGCAAACCTTGGCATCAAGAAGGGCCGCTACCTCTACGAGGTGAAGCTGGTGGAGTCTCTCAATCCGGGCGAAGGCTGGGTGGAACAAAACCGGAAAGTTATTCGCGCCAGAAGGATACAGCAATAAAAGGCATGCTCATGTCCGCGATCGTTGAAGAATTTGCGAATCCTGGACACCAGCCAGTCTTAGCAAAGGTTCCGGTCTAAGGCCTGAAGGCATGTGGCTCCCGCCCTGCCACCAAGCCCATCCCTGTGCTGCAGAGGCCCGCAGGGATATAGAAGAAGCCGCTCTGCTCAAAATCAACACCCAGGGCAGAGGGGAGGAGATGATCCTTAGGTTCGTTGCACGTGCCTGCTTTCGTTTGGTCGTGTTTGGTCTGCTTGTTAGACATCTTGACAGGGAATAGTTGGTGTGGAGTGTCAGTATCTGCAGGATTTTCTTCGTCTGCATGCTGTCCCGAGGCTCTGGAAGAAATATAGTGAAGCTCGGCTTCTCCACAGAGGCAAGGGTTCGCTTCACAAGCTGTCTATCTATCTATGTATCAGCTCGTCGGATCTATCTACCCATCTGCCCAACTGTCGGTCAATCGATTTGTCTATCTATATGTCGATCTAAGTCTATCTGGCTATCTTATCTGTCTATCTATCTTTATCTATCCGGACCTATCCATCTATCTGTCCAGCTCTCTACCTCATTATCTGTCTATCTGCCTGTTTAACTATTTATCTACCTAGCTGGTTATCTGTCTCGTCTAGTGTCTAGTCTAAGCTAATCTACCTACATGTAACTTCATATAGTCTTATCTGAGCACAGCAGACTGTCTTACTTGTCTGTCTATCTACTTGGCTCGGTAGCTAGCTTTTTACATGTCTATCTATCTGTCTATCTGTCGGATTCTGTCTCTGTCTACCTACCTACCTACCTATCTATCATCTATCTACCTATTTATGTACCTGTCTATCTATCTAGCTCTGTGTGTGTGTGCGTATGTTTGTGTGTTCATGAAGCAGTGTGGTGACACTATGGCACATTGGAAATAGACCTGTTTGGTTGGTGGCAGCTCGCGGTGTGCATGGCAGGCGCCGCGCGTTCCGCAATGCACTTTGTCGATTGAAATCACGTTCTTTCCACGTCCGGCCTCTGCTAAGCTACGTCAAGTACTTTAAGACCTCACCGGTCGTGCTCTCGTCAGTGTCGTGCGCGGCTTGGCATCGTTGTGGGTGGAAATCGTGTCCGCCTGCCGACATATCTCTTTTTGGGGTGCCAACCGTACTCTCACCACGTTCTGTGTGCGACTCGCAATACCGCCTGGCAAAGTCGCTTGTGTTTCCGAGGCACACTCCCACCACACAGGGCCGTGTTGCGGGCTCTGTACGTATGCATGCATGTATGTAAGTACGTAAGTACGTGCTCTCTCAACTCTCCCGAACCCTCGCCTGAGCTTCTCGAGTGCGAGTGCCAAAAAAGTATGTAAGTATGCTTATATGTATGTATGACAGGCATGTGGCATATGCAAAGTACTGTCTCAGGGGTCTCCACTGCTTCTGGGAGACACCGACGACTCTGTCTTCTTCGACAGTGAGGCCGGTCCGGACTTGGTGCGCCCGTGCTTCGCGAGATCTGTTGAGAAGTGTGTGTGTGTGCTATACGTGTATACGTGTTCTGCTATGAACAGTTTACTTCGAAGCTGAACCCGGGAATGAGCCCGGTATTGTCAAAGGCCCCGGTAGCCACTTTGTGGCGTCCGTCTCCCCGCAGCTAACTACCGCCCAATGTCCCCGCAGGGATTCTACAATGCGGAGCAGAAGCGCAGCTGGTCTGGATTTCGTTGCTGGAACACATGTTTCAGACGTCCCCCGAAAGTTCCAGAATATTGCTGAGCTACTGTAGCTGCTAGCATGGGTTTTCGGGGGCCTCGACAGCTGGCGTTTGCGGGCGTTTCGGCAGGATCGGGTTGCATCCGCTTGTGGCGTGACCTCCCAGGAGAGCAATTCGCCCCGCGCTTCGCTCTCGGACGGGATCAGACGGTGGCAGTGCCTCAGCGAGTCCGGGGTGTTCTTCTTTCTTTTAGCGAAGTATTTGCAGGTCTGCAATGATCAAGCAGTTATGTATGAGTATACATTCGGGTGTCCTTTTTGGCCAACGGGAACTTCGCAGTCAGAAGCGTGGGATCTTGCGACTGCCCAGCTAGTGGACTACACTGGCGACAAGCCACTGGAATCCTCCGCCTGTCTCCATCTGCCATCACTCTCTTCGTGGATTTCACTTTGTGCTGGTAATCGGTCGAAGATTCGGGGATGAATGAAGGCAGCAAAGCGAAAGCACACAGCTGTGTTTCAGGTGCTCCTCAACCTCGATGGAGCCAGCCCGAATAAGAACACTGCTCCGCGGCTGCAAGCTTCGGGGGCATTTCTTTCCCGTCAGTATGCGGCTTCAAGCAGTGCGAGTGTGCGTGCAGGGAGGCACAAGGGCTCGTTTGGTACCTGTTCCGTGGTTAGAAGCTCGGCGTTTCGGATGAGTTCAGAGGTGCTGGTTTCGGCAATTTAGGATTCCTGGCTGAGCCAGCGTGTGCTGACGAGTTCTGGCTGAAGTCAAGCCTTATTGGTTCGTTTGAACGTGTTGGATGAAGGCGATCGAAGATTGGCTTCATGGCGAGCGACACTCAAGCCCTGGCTTTGTGGTTTAATGCAGACCTTCCTACATAAAGATCCTTGATCAATCTTTTGGAGCTCCTGCTGTTTTCAGGTGTCTCTCTTCAAAGCTGCTTGGCTTGGTGGAGTCAGTGGCTGCGGGCCAGTAAATAAATCCTTCACAGAAGTTCAAAAAGCTTCCGAGCATACCAGCTTCGTGACCTGAATTCGGGTTGGAGTCTTGAAGTGTTGGGATGTTTGCCGGGTGAACCCCTGAGCTTGATCGCAGCGCGCCTCCTGAGTCGACACCTGGTCAATGTGGCTTCCCGAGGTCAGCAAGCGTACCAGTAACCCAAGTATCAATCCAACCACATGCCTTGCCTGGTCCATCCGAATGTGAGCGCCGAAAGCGGTAATCTCCATCGTTGTACGAGAACCCTCGCCAGGCTTGTCCCACTTGTAAGTGCTGAAAATGCTAATCTCCTTTACGTAGATCCAAGACGGCAGCCTCCGTGTCTCTTGGAAGGATGGCGTTCGCGTTGCGCAGCCGCAGAAGCTGCCGGAGGCATTGGTCGGGAAGACCCTCTTCCCCCATGCGGCTCGATTGAGGTCGGAGAACAGAAGGCTCCACGGTTTAGGATGTATCCCAGAAGCACTGTCAAGCTTATGCAGCGCCTGAGGTTTGCTTCAAGAACATGACCCTGCACGTCAACTTCGCCTCCCCACTCACGTTGCTGGCCGTGAGTTTGCTTGATTGGAGGGGGGGGGGGCTTGTCGGGTGGATGCGAAGGGGAGTGACGCAGTTGATGGCACTGACTCAGGCCGGCTTGATTCACGGAAGAGTGAATTAGAATTACATGCCGAGCGAATCCACAGTGAACGGATGAGCCGAGCCCCTTCGCCCATCCCTTACTCAGGAACCCTGCTAACCCCTTAGAGTCCTTAGCCTTGACCATCCTAAGTTCGTCCTAGCCAGGCGCGAGGCACAACAAGCCGTCGTAGCCTGAACACCTAAGCCTTAAGCTGGGATCATAAGTAGGAGGCCAAAAAGCTGGGATTATAAGAGGATATCATCATAGTTTTGATATGGTGCGGGTATAGCGGTATAGTCATAGTATAGTATGTGGTACTACAACTATACTCGGCTAAAAGTATCCAAAGGGCTCTAAGGTGATGTTTGTTGCTCCTAGGCCGCTAGCCTTCAAATGCTTCGGCGTGGCCGAAGCTCCCGTCACAGACGCAGTGGTACCAGCGAAGCCGAAGGTGGCCCTTGCGTATGGGACTTCGGGGTTGGGGGTGGCGGATATGTGTTGAATCTGGCAAGAGCGGTTCGTGCAGTCGGTTGTATCCCCGATACAGGCCTAAGGCAGCGGATTTTTGATAGTTGCTGCCCCTGGCTTGTGCTGCATCTAGGATTTGGAGGATGTTCCTCCTGAATCTCAATCATGAATCGTGCGTGGAACGCCTGAAAGACCCGGACTTCCCCGACCCCAAGCCGAGCCAAGGGGACATCTCCTTCCTGTTCAGAAATCCTTGAATTGAGGAAGATACGTGGAACCCTATTATTGGGTTGTTCGGATCCCTTGTGCAGTCAAAGGAAGTCGCTGGAATATTCTTTCATAAGGCGTCTCTGGAATGCCTGACCCCCAGCCGCCGGCATTGACAGGATGACAAGTTCGAGGTCCTTTTTCCGATTGCGGTGCCTGACGAAGGCGGCCCGGCATACCCTAAGTGGTCGAATCCTTCTGGGAGGGTCATGGGACTTAGTAAGGAAGGTTATAAGTACCTTAAATGAGGAGAGAAGTAATTATGAATATAGTTACCGTATTTATAGCCGTATACTAGGTGCCATGATCCTTTGAGCAGTGTTTGGGACTCCGAAGTAAGGTGCCCTCAATGCGATTCACCCCCGTCCCAGGAACCTTTGACTGGCTGGATGACTTCTTGGCCAAGAACCCGAAGTTTGTTGAGCCTCCTGGCCTATGGTCACGAGTCATGGGCCTCCATTTCCCATAGAAGATGTTTCAGAGCTAAGCATGCCCAGGTCAGCAGAAACATGGAAAGGCCTTTCTCGGATTACGGTCTTCGATCTGTCATTAAGGGGTGTTTTTGGGCTTTCGGCTGCTTGGTTTCTCCGATGCCGGTGCCATACCTGACCCGGGACCTTTGCGCATGATGCATGGCCATGAGTTCTTCAGCTCAGGTTGTCCGACCGCGCCATTCTGAAGTGGGCGGAGAAGAGCGGTTGCCCAGCTAATTTTCAGATTCGGCTGGGACAATTCGGCGTTGGCACGCACCTCAGCTCATAGATTGCCAAAACCACAGCAACGCGCACCTGAGACCAAGGAACTTGTTTTATACACAAACCGGAGAAAGTCTACAACGCACCCAGATGTTCTGTCGACTAAGCTAGGATACTGTCCAAGCAAAGCCTGACACCCAGAAAGGCTTCCACTTCGGAGAGGGACAAGCCTGGAAGCAGCTTGGCACGAGGGATTGAAGGATGAGCCTTGTCCTTTTTTGCCGGGCAGCTGCATGAACGAACTACCTGAAGATTCAAACAAAACATAGCAGCAACAAGCATAATTAGTCAGAGTTGCTCCGAGGCACTGCAACGACAAGCCTGACGTGCAGCACCGCGGCCTGCATGGAGTGAAGGGCTCTGCGGACTTGCGGAGTTAATTTTGCAACTGGAAGCTTTCGAATGATTAAGAAGGCCCCCTTTTGGTCGCTTTCGGGCGAGCTGCGAGCTGACAGGTTCCGAGTGCCCTACTTGGACGACTTCTCCGCTCGGCGGATGATCCAGGTGCCTGTGCCGGTCCGTTTCCCTGATCTTCTACCCGTTGAGCCCAGCCAATACATTGTGTACAAACATCAAGATCACCAGATTCAGGTGACATATCATCATACCGTCCGTGCTTGGCACCGCAAGTAAATGCTTGTCTCGGAGTCATTCGAGTTCTGCTTAGCTTCCAGAATTTCTCTCTGGAGTTCCAGTGTCGTGCAGACCGTGGCCCCTTTGCAGCCGAGAAACTACGTCGCCAGCGGCCTCAGGGAGTGAAGGATGTCGGGTCTAGGGCCTCTAGGGTCTACGGTTCCGCCTGACTTCTTGTGCTCGTTTGTCCCAGACGAGCTTGTAGTAGGATGAGCCTTTAAAGGCTTCGAAGTTTGCGCAGAGGGGAGGCGATAGGGACGGACTCTCCACGTAGGCTACAGGGTATGGGCTGCGCAGTGGAGTGCATGCCGACAGTTTGGTAGCTCCTAGTTCTTGCACAGGCTTTTCTACAGTTCAGTTCGGGAACTGTCTGGTGTCTCCCTGAAAACGTACAGGCATCGTTTTCAGCTCGGCGCTGTCGCTTTGAGGTCTAGTTCATGACACGGTGTGCTTTGTGCGCTGGCTTGCTCACCCGAGGTCATGGAGGTCAAGTCCAACCTCATAAAAGAGGACGGGCATCGAATCGCTTCTGACGCGGCGTCGCGCTGGATTCGCTCATCTTCGCAGCACCAACGCGGCAGCGATACATGGCCCCAGACTCCAGTCTTGTCGCAGGAGCGGGAGCAGCTCATTAAGCGCTTCGCAGATAGTTGCTACAAGACAGTGGCTCAGGTGCGCCTCATGGCATTGTTCGAGCTGTGTGGGGCAGACTCGAAACCTGCTTCCTTGGAGGTGGTCATGGGCGAGCCTCCTGCCGACTTTAAAGAGAAGGCCGCTTGCGCTTGTCTTTCAGGTTTCGAATTTTGTTTCTCGACTGTTCTCTTTCTTTCCCTCTCCCTCTCCCTCTCCCTCTCCCTCTCCCTCTCCCTCTCTCTCTCTCTCTCCCTCCCTCTCCCTCTCGCTCTCTCTCTCTCTCGTTCTTGCAGCTAAGCACCGACCATCAGTCCAATCGCAAGGTCCACAAGGAGCTGTTGGCGGAAAAGCAGGAGAAAGTAACCCAGGAATGGAAGAAGCGCAAAGCAGAACGAGAACAGGACTGCCTTGTTACGAAGCTCCAGGAATGATGCTTTGTTCCCGGCTCTGAGATTCGCTCCGTCCGCAGTGCCCGGTTTCTCTTTGCCTTCTTCAGGAGAGGATCGCCAAGAAGCGACAAAAAGAGCTGGAGGAGGCAATGTGGTTGAAGGGTTTCTTCAATGTTGGTGGGGATCCTTCGGCCACATGTGCTTTGCTAGGCTTGGGTTCATTTTCCCGCTCCAACGGAAGCTGATGGGCTTGTTGTCTGATTGCGCACTGACGAGCGAAGTTTAGGTCGACTACATGCCACGGCAGGTTCAGCTCTGCCTCTTATGGACTCATCCAGCAGAATCCGGCAGTCTTCCATGTTTTTCGACGAAACGCATGACTTAGGGCCAGATGGCGATCGTTGGGCCAAGCAGGTGGTGCTGTTAGTCGGTAGGCATAACATGCACGAGGCGTACTGGCTGGGAGAATCATGTCCTGTAAGTCTGTAAGTGCAGCGACGCAACTGACCGCAACTGAAATAGCAGATGCGAGCCTTTCACAGTCGAGAGCGAAACCTGTTGTCGCCAAACAGGCCAGCGACCGGCTTATCATTCAACAGAAAATGCGGCTCAAGCCTATGTAAGCACGCACCGAAGCTAGCCACGGACCGAAGCCCTAAACAGCAGACAGCGGCAGACAGCGATGCAACTCTCGGCCTGTCCCGTCTGCATAGGCGAAGAAGCGGGCGGAGGAAGAGGCGAAGAAGCGTCTCGAGGCTGCTCGGTGACTTCCCAAAATTGAATATAGGAAAAACCAAAGCAGAATCTAATTTTGTCGGAATCGTTGCTGTAACATGTGTGGCAAACCCTGCATCTTGCCGCTTGGGCAAGACTTTGTCATGTGGTTTGACGCGCTCAGACAGCCATAGACAGGAGGTCCCGAAAGACCTCAGCTAGTTTCACGCATGACTGCAGAGCGGCTACAAGCATGATGCGATCAGGAGATCGAGCGCGCCAACGCAGCTGCCGCAGCTGCAGCGGCCGCCGCAGCAGCTGTGGAGCGGGGAGGGAGAGTTAAGGGGAGGAGCTGAGACCAGCCTTTCGATCTTTTCGGAAACGTCCCAAGTAGCCGTGTCATTCAATCTACAAGATGAGTGCGAAGTTCAGGTTACACGAACCTCTAATAGTGCAACCTTGGCGACTCAGACCGGGTAAGGTTTCATAAAACGTTGTGCCCGCCTGAATCCATCCATATTGGCTGCCGAAGGAAGCAGCAGCCGCTGCGGCAGCTGAAGCAGGTGAGACCGAGATAAAGCAGGTGGGCACAGAAGAGAGTGGGCTGTCTAGATCTAGACATCGGAGACGGAAATCCTCCATCCTTTGCATGCAGGGATACAGGGCATGATGAAGAATCAGCGGTTGGGTTGCGAGGAAAATTGCGAGGAAGCACTGCTTCAGTTTTCCGTCAGAACAGCGAGATCACGTTCCCCACACTGATCGCTTGCGCTTGCAGCAACAATCAAGGAGGACGCCGCAGCCGGCGACGTCAAGATGGAAGAGCTCCTTGTCTTTGGTGGTGTCGCGGGTTCTGGTGCTTCAGCCTTCGTAATCGCAGGAGGGATGCAACAAGAACATGTACACGATGGAAGATAAGTATAGTACAACATTATATACAAAGTATTATATAATGTATGACCACATCTTACAGAATAGTATAGTGTAGTAGGAGATAAGATGCAGCCTTCACATCACCTGACGGTCGCTTGCAAAGGTTGCCGACAGCAGGCATTGACACGGGTAGCACAATCTGGGATTCGGATGATGTGTTTGTAAGATTTGTCGTGATACTAAAAATCTTTGTGCTTGAATCACAAGGGAATACGTTGCTATATCCAGCGACCTGCCTTCAATGAATGCGCGGCTCTACCAAGCCCTGACGCCTTGAAGCCCCAAGCCTCGCATGCAAAGTGGGCTTTCAAAGGGGCACGTTCGTACTGTAAGTGGGGGTCCTTCGAATAACGATCGTACGCAGTATGTAGGGTTTCTCTGAAACTTTCATCTGAAAACTGAGACTTAACCAGGCCACAGCTTTTCAGGTTATGCATCGCCCTTCGGATGTCTGGCTCAAGGAAGTGCAGTTTGAGATTTACGAATCCTATGCGACGATCACAAGAGTACTTGGGTACTTGGGTCATCCCTGTTACACCCTAAAGCCTATTATTGTGACACTCAACATCAGGGCCGAGACTGCAAAGACGGAGGAAGGCGCAGAAGCAAAGAAGGCAGCAGGGGCCGGGGATGCCATTTCGGAGTCACAGAGGGGGCTAGGTTTTACCAGATCAGAAACTTCAGACATTCTTCCTCTAAGAAGACAGCTGACTATTGTACCCCTTCTGCAGAAGAATGCAGTTCATGTTCGACTTTCCACGGCGGGTTCTGAAGAGGTTGGTTATGTGCTAGCGCAGAAGAGAGGATGGGAGAGTGCTTTTTCGGCATTTCGGCGGACTTTCTAAGACCTCTAAGCCGAGGTTGCCGATTCCTTCAGCCACCTGATCGGGAAGAGCGGGTTTAACATCAAAAAGACTGAGCCAGCGGAGCAGTGTCCAGTGATAGGAAGCCGAATTCGGGGAGGACGAGCCCATGGAGCCGAAGACCGAGGTGAAGCCGGAGGTCAAGGAGGAGGCAAAAGAGGAAGTGAAGGAAGAGGTCAAGGAAGAGGCAAAAGAGGAGGAGGTGAAGGCCGTGCAGCTGATCTGACTTGGAGTACCACTGTGAAATGCCTATCATCCTTCCTCTCCCCATAAATATGCCTCATCAAGCCGTGCCTGCCTTGTGCGAGTCGAAGCATGATACTGGTATGTGCTGATGATGCGTCCATGGCTACCACTGCCGATGTCCAGGAGGAACCCAAGCCAGAGGAGGAACCAGAGGACGCTGCGGTCCCTCAAGTCTTCCACAGCAAAACCTATGTTCCACACGTTCATTCACCGCCTTTTGCAGCATGCCTCGGCATTATTCAGGCTAGCAGGCTAGGTGTTGAATTCGGGCCCCGACTTGCCCAGCATCAAAGCCATCACCCGCTTCGTGTGTCTCCGATTCTTTTCGAAACTTCGTGTTGAGGAGCCAGACGAGCCGTGCCCAGTGGCAGAGCTCGACGATGCAGACAAGGCTCGCTACGGTAAGCTGGGTGGGAGAGCGGCGAACCGAGCCTGTGTGTGCTGCAGGGCTTGCGGGAGGGGTTTCGCGCAACACATGTCTGCATTGGGTCAGGCCACATGGTTCAAGAAGAAGGCCGTGCATCTGGGCCGCAGATATTGTGAGAGATAAGGCTAGAGGCACAGATGCACGGGCAAAAGCCCCTTGTGTTCTCCCGTTTTTATAATCTTTAAAACTTTACGCAGGACGATCATGGCCCAATCATTTGGGCTGTAGGCTGGCGTCGTCTGAGGATCTGACCATCCGCTGTCTCTTCTCCATCCTAGTGGTTCTTGCAATTTAGAGGTCCATCGGTGTCACTCCGATAAGTGGCATATAAGGTCCGACCTGGCGGCTTGGACCTTCGGAGGCCTGCTTTGGAAGTGGGTCTGCAGGGTATATGTATGTACGCATGTATGTAGGCATAGGCGGCATAGGGTTCTGGAACTTCAGGGTTAAGGGTTTTGGGTCTTTCTCCGGCTTCGTCGAGTCTGCTTTTCCGTTGCGAGGCAGATGCAAAGTGCAAGCCTCGATGCAGAACTGGCGACCTCGGGGCCCCGTATTCAGGGGTCCTTATAATGATAAGTCTCCTGCTATGTAGGGGCCTAGAGGTACTATAGTACTAAGGGATTTGAATCCAGATTTGCACCGTACCCTGTGGAGGATCTTTCTCCAAGTTCAGCATCCCAGACAAGGAGGAGGCAGGATGCCAAAGCCAAAGAGTGCAAGCTTCTGAATGAGTTACTTGCAAGAAAGACCACTCCAACATCAGCTGCGACGAGGTTTACCTTCAGTATGAATCAGGAAATGTTGATTTTGATTGGGGTCTCTGGCCTGCGCTTTTCAGGGCTTCGCTGACATCCGCTATAGCTGGGCGCCGGAAGCAGCTGCCAAGGAGTACTTGGGGCCTCTCGACTCCAGGCCTTTTTTTGAAGTCTTTCGGAGGTGCTTGCATTGCAGACAGGCGTGTGCTTCACTAATCCTCCCACTGCGTGTTAGATGGCTCTCTTGAACACATTTGCAGT
Organism: Symbiodinium sp. clade A Y106; assembly: GCA_003297005.1. Classification (NCBI taxonomy): domain Eukaryota; class Dinophyceae; order Suessiales; family Symbiodiniaceae; genus Symbiodinium; species Symbiodinium sp. clade A. The sequence goes on along the minus strand of BGNK01001214.1, from coordinate 99,979 downwards.
AGCAAGAGTTTTTCGGTGGAGTCTGCACCTCCCCCCCTTTAGCGAAAATGGCACAACTCCGCCGACTGTTGGTCTGGTGTGCAACATCACTCCGGCAACTACAGTTGAGGCAATTCCTTCGCAAGTGCCACTCGGCAAGGTGATGGTTGCACGTGCGAGCGAAGCTCGCTCCTCACGCTGGCACATGAGAATGAATTTGGTCTGTCCGCAAGTAGAAAGTCCGTTGTTGTCAACTCTTCTGGGCATCCGGCGAATGAGGGTTCGAGAGGACGCGCATAGACTGCAGCTTGGGGTCTGTCGGGAATGAAAGACATCAGCCAACGAGCAATGCTCCCAGCGCCTGCGCTCCCAAAGCAAAGGCAAAATCACCACCAAGATCGAGGACCTTGCTCCGGGAGAGTGGCTGCTTGGTTTTTTTTGCCCTTCCGATGTTCCAGGCTCAAGTTGAAGGCGTAGTTGGGTTCTGAAGATGTTGAAGGGGCTTTACTGCCTTTCTTTAAGATGAAGCCCAAGGTGGCCCGAATTGCGTTTAAGAGAAGGTTGTCTGTGGTGCTCGATATTGTTGGGCTTGGCGGATCTTGAGTCTCTGAGACCCAGAAGCACTGAAACCGACGGGTGCCAGCTGGCACCCCTTCAGTGCTTAGGGTTGCGGAGTGTCACGCACATCTATGAGAGTGTTTGGTGTAACTGTATGTTGCAGGAGACCGGGACAAGGATTTGCATTAACCCAGCAAGAAACCTTGAACAACCCCAACGCCCGATTGAGTGCCCCGGAGTGGCTTTCTGAATGCTGAGCCGGCGACTCTTTGTGGCAATACCCTCTGAAGCTGCAGGCCCTTTGCTGTGCTGAAAGTGTTGTACTAGACGGTACTACGCTCTCTGACATGGAGTGTCCAGGTTCAAGACCAAGCTCACCGAGTGGCAGGGCATCCTCGAGGGTTGGAAAGCTACGCAGAGGGAGTCTTTCGGCGGCCTCGTTTTGTCCGGTTCAAGCTTCTTGCTAAGCTTGCTAGGTTTTGGTAAGGGCTGAGTTGTCGGGTAATTCATTGCAGCACGGGTCATCTTTTGCCATCGCGCAGCTGGCTTTTACCTACCTTTGAGGGCGGGCCGGGCATTTGGGGTTGAAGAAGGAGGGGCCCGAATCCCGAATTGGATTAGGCTCTAACGCAGTCAACAGCCCCATTTTCACCCCTGTAGTGGGTGTTCTTCTAGCTCTGAGACAGGATGGCGCGGGATAGTTGACCGCCCCGTGAGTGAGACGGAGTCTGCTTATCGTGAATTTTCGCAGCTCCGCGAGGACTTGCCTCATAGCGCCGGTTGCTTTTCTCTTGCTGCCCTGAATAGTGAATCTTCCCCTTGCTCCCGACTTCGCACCATTAGCTTTAACTCCTACTCGCCAGCAAGGCAGGCGGCAAGAGTCGCATAAGTACCAGAAGTACAAGCGCCCACATTTGTTCCAAAAGTTCGTGGCCAAAGACCAAAGGTTCCAAATGAGACCGCCGCCACCGCCGCCTGCTGAGCCGCCAGCAGAGGCTCCGAAAGGGGGGCAGTGTTTAAGCACTCACACACAGGTGGCCTGTATGACGATGACTGACCAAAAACCCGAGAAATGACGCCCTGCCGCTACCCAGACAACGTCTTCAAGACTTTGAAGAGAGACGGTCGAAGGCTGCGCTTCCGGCAGCAGATGCCAGCGAGCCCGACCAGCCGACAGCCGAACCGCCTCTTGGCCTTGGAAGTCTAAACAGCTTGGTTACCTGGTTGCTATCGGACGTCGGCTCCGCTTCTCTCGGCGGTTTTATCAGTGCCATGATATCGGCTTTTTGCTCCGAGACAAGCAGCACGTGGCGGATTCAGGCAATGCCGGATCTCAGTTCTACAAAACAGGAGTTTCGCCTTTTGGAACTGCTCGGCTGATCTTCTGCGAAGCCTTTGTTGAGGACGCCTTCTGCGACTACAGGAGAGGGCGCTGATGGTCAGGCGAGTCAGAGGGTCCCGGATCCCTTAAGTATGCATACTCATACGAAGGCTGTATATGTATGTAACATGTAAACCAGAATTTGGTGCGCATATTACTTGTATATATGATCCCAGTTCGGCCGGCCCNTGGGTTGGGTGGTTCCCCCCTGCATGTTTGGATCTGCTTGGGGTGTTTGGTAAACCCATGCTCATGATGATATTGATGATGATGATGACGATAATCATGATCATCATTATCACAATCATTTTAGTGTTTCTTTGGCTGGTCGTCGGGTATCTTCTGCCCACGTGCCTGCTGACGATTATCCTTTGTGACAGTTGTCGCTTTGGGGCAATTGGAATAGAGTTGCAATGGGCCAACTGTCACAGGGATCGGGCCTGTCAGGGAACGCGGTCTGCGTGACTGCTGCCTTGTTTGAGACCCTCATGTCGGAGTCCTCGTTCGGAAGTGTCTACAGTCACGTGGGACGCGATCCTCGTGACAGTTGATGGCTTTGGCTTTGGCACCTTCACGGGAGAGTTGTGGCTGAAAACATGTGCACTGTCACACGGATCGGGCGTCTTGGGATTGTCGCTTTTTGAGCCCTGATGTGGAAAAAGTGTGCACAGTCACACAGATTCGGCTTGGGGAGGGTGGGG